>VYZW01008951.1:37458-55808 GCA_013401315.1 Balaeniceps rex
AGGAAGACCATTGCCAGCAGGTCAAGGGAGGTGAGACACATCTGTAGTGCTGGGTCCAGTTCTAGGCTCCCCAGTAGAAAAAAGACATGGACATACTGGAGCAAGCCCAGTGCAGGGCCACTAAGATGATTAAGAGACTGAAGCATCTTTCCTATGAGGAGAGGCTGAGAAAACTGGGACTGTTTCATCTTGAGAAGGCTCTGCAAGGGTATATTGTCACTGTGTAAAAATCATAGCATCATGGAACATCTCAAGTTGGAAGGGACCCATAAGGATCATTAAGTCCAAATCCCTGCTCCTAGCAGAACTACCTAAAACTAATCGATATCACTAAGAGCATTGTCCAGACACTCCTTGAACTCTGACAGGTTTGGTGCCGTGACCACTTCCCTGGGGAGCCTGTTCCAGTGATCGACCACCCTCTCAGTGAAGAATCTTTTCCTGATGTGCAATCTGAACTTACCCTGACTCAGCTTCTTTCCATTTCCTCGTGTCCTACAGTTAGTCGCCAGAGAGGGGATATCAGCACCTCCCCCTCTGCTGCCCCTCTTGAGGAAGNTATTGAGGTGCCCAAAACTGCACACAGTACTCGAAGTGGCGCCGCATGAGTGCAGTGTAGAGTGGGACAATCACCTCCCTCAAATGACTCCTGATTGGAGTGAGTAAAGAAAACAGAGCCAGTCTTTCCTCAGTAGTGTCCTGTGACAGTGAAGAGGCAATGGGCAAAAACTGAAATACAGGAAATTCCATATAAACACAAACATAAAAAATTACTGTGAGTGTGGTCAAACACTGAAACAGGTTACCTGGAGAGGCTGTAGAGTCTCCACTCTTGGAGGTATTAAAAAACTGACTGGTCATGGTCCTGGACAACCTGCTTTAGCTGTCTGTGCTTTGATCAAGGGAGTTTGACTAGTCGGTTGCCAGAGATCCCTTCCAACCCTCATGATTCTGTGATTCTGGTCTACAGGTCACTGTTACACATTCAAGGACAATCCAACTTTCACTATTTGTTTTGTGCTAAATAGCAAGTTACATATGAATCTAGATTTTACCCTGGTATTCAGAAATTTAACTTGGGACCAAAAGCATGAGTGGTCTGGGGCAGACCAAAGGTCCATCTCATTTATTGACTGCTACCTGACAGTGAGCAGGGTCAGATACTAAGCAGAAAAGTACAAGAACAGTCAAGCCTACAGTAACACTCCCCTTGATATACTTCCTCACACCAATTTGCTATATTCTCTCTTTCTTTTTCTTGACATCCAAAGCCCTTTTATAGATGCCAGATAGGATTTTGAAGCCCACAGATAGAAGCATACAGGTAAAAAAGAGATTGGAAAGAAGTGAGGTGTAAGGAGGGAATGACTGCTGAATTCCTCACTTGCAAGGCAGCATATAATCAAAAGACTAAGATGACATACGCTTTGAAACAGTGATAATTCAAACTATTGCACTGTTTCCATCATCTGACCTGCACAGCTGTGGAACGGGGTTTACTGAGCCTCAGGTGAGTATCCTAGTGAGTCAGTCTCTGCATGAGAAAGGCGTTCCTTTTCTTTTGGATGCTGGAGTTTGGAAGTACCACTTCTTCCAAAGAACATTGTCCTTTATTCCCTATCTGCATGATAAGTCTACATTTTTTAAATGCAAGAATGATCTCATTATATGATACCAGATTTGGGGAGTTCAGTTACAGGTTTTAAATGCTTATGATGTAATGCAATTCTAATTCAGTAGTCCCAAATTTGTGCTTCCTGACTCTTCCACTTACTTCCAGAAGCTTTATTCTACAGTGATCACTTTACTTGCAGGCTTTCCTCTTTGTAGATAAAAGTCAGACAGGGCCTGTTAATTTTAGCAACAATCAGATTCTATATAAATGTGTAATAAACTCAAGTTACTGTAACAAAGTCTGTGTACATAGTACCAGAATGCTTCCCATTCAGCTCCAGTTATACCTCAAGGGAAAAGAAAAGCAAAACTGTAAGAGAAATCTTTGAGCCTCACTGTCATCAATCACAAAAATTTCTATCAGTGAAATGATTCATTTTGTCTAAGTTAAGGAAATAGGATTGAAGCTAATTGATAAGCATATAATTCCATTTCTGTATGCAGCAATACCATATTGCACTGTGTGTTCAATAATCTCAGCCCTGAATCAGTGCTGATCTCTGAAATTGTTCAAGCTAGGCAGGTTGCTTAGTGCAGTTTTGCTGAATGTCACAGGAGTTGTTAATCCTTTTTCCGAAGGCAGAATGATGATGCTTAGGCATATGACTATGTGGTACCAGGATGGCTGAGGCAAAGCTTAGGAATAAAGCGCAAGACACAAAGTTACAATTTTGTATCATAATCATAAAGCATTGTGGGTGGTGGTGGAAGCACTGTTTTCATGCCAACATGCATCCGCTTCCCCTTTCCCTGTAGAAGACATCTAAAAGGATTATTCATAGGGAGCAAATATGTGTACGAGGAAGTTATTAGAACTGTTTCCTGCCATATGGGAGTAGCTTATTGGGTCTGCTGTGCATCATTAACACCATCATAAAGTTGCTTGTGTGCAATTAATTATGTAATTGAAAATTGGCATTGAAAAGATTGATATCATGAAGCAAAGCAGTATCTTCCTTTATTGTCAGGTAATATAATAAAGATGACACACATTTCTAGACTTAAAGGGGTTTTTTCCTGACATAAATCTTTTTAGTACAAATATTTTCCAAAGACTCTTTTATATAAAAATACTAAAATATCTGCCAATGAATTAACATTCACTGTGAAAGAGTGCATATTACTATAAAAAGTTTTGAAAAGTTTTACATCACTTCCATTAACAGATTTGTCTGCAAGCTGATTTCCTTCCCATCTTCCTGAAGGGCAGCATAGGTGATTACAAATAAATGGAATTATTTCTGAGTAGAATCACAAAGGTCACAAATGGCAATGTGTACTTAGCATGATATATGAATGCCTCAGTCATTACACTCCTGCTACCCTGAGGCTCTGATACTCAGATTTACTATAGCACTGTTAGTAAGAGAAACCAATGTGGTATCCTTCCATAGCTTGGTCCTTTAAAGTTTGGCTTTAAGAATCTTCAGCATGACAGATTTTCACTGAAACAACTTGGCAGCTCAAAAACTTTAGAATAGTTTGAGCTGCAAGCAAAAGATGGAGATGTGAAAGAAGGTACAATTCCCTTCTCCTTTGTACACATTGTGACACATCCTTGCAAAACACAAACTTTCCAGAAAAAAAGCCATGTTCCTTTTAAACCCAAATTGTTACGCTGTCAGGGCAGTCAATTCCATTCCTCTCAGCAGAAACTCCAGAGAGAAGAGAATATATAAACAGAAGAAAAAGCTTTACATTCAGTTTTCTTTCTGATCATGAAAGCAATAATATGTTTCATGCATTACAGTTTAATAACACCTAAATACTGAATATATATATATATATATAGCCTCTTATTTATTCTGGATTTTAAACTCTCAGTTACAGATGACCTCAAGAAGAGGTAATATACCTGCATTAACACATGAATACCCCAAAACTTTTCCCCTGAACTGTTTCATTCTCCTAGCATGTCAATCACAGTACCCTTAGTGTTTTCTGAGGAGTGACTATAACTTGAAGGATGATGCCTACAGACTGCAAACAACATTTTTCTCTTTAGGAAAAAAAAAACAAACCCACATTTGTCTAGCATCTAAGAGTATCATTGTACCTGCTCAAAATTTTCAGCAGATTTTTTTCTTTCCAGAACTCAGGGTGCAGTTATTACTTTTGCCTATTGCATACATCAGTAATCTGAATTACTGCAGGATAGAGAATGTGTACCCAGTGTGCACAGACAGATACACAATTAAAATATCTGCATTTTCTCTATGATTAAGAAAGAACTCAAAAGCCAAGTGGCTTGTAATGTGAGAACTGCACAGCAGTTGGAGCAGGGTGTTCAGACTGATACCAGCTGGTGTCCTGCTAGCTTTGACAGTAGGCTAAATGATCACGGAACTGGCTCAAACACATCTATGTGTGGATAGCTGTAAATTAATATTTTGGATGAAAAAATACAGAGGGACGTTGCACAGACTTTTTTTTCACTTCTACCAGAGAAGTAATGAGTTCTCCTGGGATAGATTGGGGCAGAAGAATGGAAGGAAAAGAACTGAGGAAAAAGGGGAGAAAACAAGTCCTGGGCTCCTTGATTGCATGCCACTGCCCAAGAAAAAGACATAGATCATAGAAATACTACTATGGGAAATTTTTCTTAGTAAAAGGAGGATATATAGTCATGGTCTGGTTTGAGGCCGTGGTAGCCCCTGTTGCTTTATGGAGAACTCTCATTCCTCTAGAGAATAAGCCAAATGCCTTCATAACTCAAGATCCATTGACATCTGCAGTTGACTGACAGTCTGGCAGAGCTGAAAAGCCAGCTGCCCCCTGTTGCTGGTGAACAACTTGAGAGGTGTTAGAGCTGATATTTGACAGATATGGGGACAACCCTGTCTTAGAGTAGGCTGCAGATGTCCATCATGGTATAGATCTTTAATTTAAATCTCTGCTTGAGAGGTCCAGGAAACTCAAAGATGAGTATATATGATCCAAGGATGCAGGTGGTCTCTGGCCAGGCCCACTCTCTCAGATCCTCCGAACAATGAGTGGTGAGCACAAGCAGTGAGTGTGTTCATTTGCTTTACTGTCCTGCCATCAGACTGCCCTACATCGTGCTCACTCCCTCTACCTCTCCCTCTGCTTAGTCCAGAATATATCCTCAACTCTTGTTCTTGCTCATTCACTAGCTACTCACCCCATCCAGGATCCTATACTGTGTCTAAAACATTCAGCTAGTTGTACTGCTTGCTTTATTTAGTCTCTCCTATCAGGTACTGATACTAATCTGTGAAAATATCGTTCTTACCATCCTTTTGCTTTCTGACTACCAAGATGAATATACAGGAGCTGAGTTTTGTAGCTTGGTGATCAAGCCTCATTTTTGAGTTGTCCAGGAAAGTAGGTATGACCTGGTCATACTAAAAATAGCATGTTAGACAGGAGATGATCAGGAGAAAGCGTGCTCATGTATGTGAGAAAGGGACCTTACATTTTTAAGGTCCTTTCCTTTCAAACATCTGACTGTATCTAGCAGCACACTTCAGGTGTGTGATGGGCCTAGGGAGGGTGTTACACTCAAAATCTTGCGATGCACAAAAGAGAACGCACCATATAGAGAGTTAAGAACAGGTGAGTCCAATGAATGCTTTAACAATCTGACACTTCAAGTTGTATAATCAATACAGAAATACATAATACCTGATAGATGTTATACAAAAGCATGCTAGTCTCAACTCCTTTTCTTTGATATTAAATACACTCTTCCAGTGCTCCTCTGGGTCCTAAAGTTGACAGTTTTATTCTTCCTCAAGAAGTGGGGAGGAAATCTTGAAGAATCATAGGCATCCTGGAGTCTTTAAGGGAGAAATGTGGTATTCCTGGTGAGGGCCTGTTCTGCTTCACCTGTGGTGTACACAAGGAGCTAGGTTTATAGGTGCCCTTACGGTACCCTGCATCCTTTGCTGGGCAGGCAGGGCAGCGTGACTGGCACTCACTGTCCACCCCCAGTCCCTGGGACACCCAAGGCTGGAGTTTTTCACTTGGTAATGACCACAGCTGCTCACACAGTTACCACAGACAGTACCGCACAGCCTCAGCTCACCCTGGGGAGGTGAGAGTCACTCATCTCCAGACAGATGGGTCGGCCAGTGCCACCCAGACCAGGCGCAGGCCCAGGCCCCACAGGTCCTAGACCCCACACCCTGGGGCACCCCAGGGCCAGGCCCTTCTGCTAGTAATGACAAAAATCACATTTACCATATTACTCTCAGTGTCTTCAGTGAACTGATAGGCCCCATGCTCCCACCCAGCTCTGCCCAGTCCATCCTGGCCAGGCACTGCACCAGGACTGGGGCTGCAGCTGCTGGGCAGGAGCCAGGTGAGAGGGAGCCGGGAGAGGCCTCAGCAGGGCCCTCCTCCTGCGCTCCGGAGCCAGCTCGGGAGCCCTGGCACTTGGCCTTGCTCAGCTTGTTGTGCAGTGTCACTGTGCCCACTGGGGAGGGGAGGGCACAGCCCCACTGTCCTGCAGGCTCCTGCCTGCCCGCCTGGCCTATGCTGACCTTAACAGCTACAAGGAGTACAAGTGATTGATGCCATATAGACAGCATAATAGTCCTAAACACCCACTGGGAGAGGGAAATACCATAACAATTCCTGCCATTTCATATCCAACGCCTTAGTAAAACTAATAACTTCCAGCAGGATGAGGTAAGCTAATTCTGGGGACACACAGAAAGAATTGTGGGGTACTGCTGCTCATTGATCCCAGTTTTGAGTGCAGCCAGATGCTGTCAAGGGGCTTCTGACAGTGAGATATTCTCTCTGCAGAGCTGAGGGTATTTATCTTGACCTGAGACATGTCAGGGGAGGAGGTTGGTTGTAACAGAAGGTAAAGTTCATATTCCACTGCTTTGCATTGTAAGTTTACAAATGGTTGCTCATGTATGTGAGACACTGTGGTGGGTGACCTTGGCCGGCTGCCAGACCCCCACCCAGCTGCTCTCTCACGCTCCCTCCACAACCGGACAGGGGAGAAAATAAGATAAAAAATGCTCGTGGGTCAAGATAAAGACAGGGATATCACTTACTAATTACTATCATGGGCAAAATAGTCTTGACTTGGGGAAAATTAAATTATTGCCAGTCAAAATATGTTTGAGTAGTGAGAATCAAAACCAAAAAAATAAAACAACACCTCCCCTCCTTTTCCCCAACTCAGTTTCATTCCTTCATTCCCGCCCCCTCTACCTCCCCCTGCTCCAAGCAGCGCAAGGGGATGGGGAATGGGGGGCTGCAGTTGCTCTGTAACAGCTTCTCTCTGCCACTCCTTCCTCCTCACACTTTTTCCTGCTCCGCTTTGGGGCCTTCCCACAGGCTGGAATCCTTCAGGGAATATCCACCTGCTCCAGCATACGGTCCTCCACAGACTGCTGTGTGGATACCTGCTTCACCAAGGGGTCTTCCCACGGGCTGCAGGGAAACACCTGCCCCACCGGGGTCTCTCCCAGGGCCGCAGGGGCATCTCAGCCGGGGCGCCCGGAGCACCTCCTGCCCTCCTCCCGCTCTCCCCTCGGGGCTCGCAGGGCTGTTTCTCACACTGTTGCCCTCAGCCCCGGCTGCCGGGCAGCGTTTTGCCCTTCCTTCCCCAGGCTTTCCCCGAGGCCCCGCCCGTGGCTGAGGGGCTCAGCCATGCCCTGCGCTGGGGCCGTTGGAGCCGGCTGGAACCGGCTGTGTCCGGCGCGGGGCAGCCCCGGCCGCTCCTCACAGGGGCCACCCTGCAGCCCCGTCACTGCCCAAATCTTGACACCTATACCCAAGAAACCCATTTAGCCTCGTGAAGATTTTCTTGATATATCTAGTCTTACACCTCTATTTTTGCTTGCTGAGAGCTTAGCTGTGAGTATGCACAGTGCAGGATCAAGCACACATTTTTTTCCCATATCTGTGAGCTAGTCTAGCTGTATGTTGAATCCTAGATGCACTGAGCCTGATCCTACTTGTTGCCATTAACTGTTTGACAGAGTGGTGATATATTGCACTAATTTATTACTTTTTCATAGCAGTTGTGGCAGTGATTTAGTAGCAATATACCATTGTATCCTTTTAAGACGCCAGTTCAAGGAATAGAAACTGGATCAGCTTGTGGCACATATGGGATAGCTAGTCCTACCTGGTCTTTGCTGTCAGTCATCAGCTGCCCACTGGGAATTTCCTTCATGTTAACCTCAGAATTTGCAATGACAGAAAGATGGATGAAGTAGCCCTGTTGTGACGAGTCATGGCTCTAGCAAACTCAGAGGTGGATAGAGGAGCAGGATGTGTAACCATATCTATCTGTTTCTGTTGAACTGTTGCAGGATCACAGGAAAACATGAATGGTGAACAGGAATGTGCCTGGGTTTAGCTAACTTGTAGCAGTTGAGAATGATTCTTTCTTGTCATCGCTGGTTGCTAGTCTGCGTTGAGACACTTGTCCTTTCTGATTCAGCCTTACTTTCTTAGTCTGTCACGTGCTGTAGTTATTCCTTCACGTCTTGGACTGTTTTGCTTGTTTTGCTCCCTAGACTAAGGGAGGATCATGCCTTTTATTATGTCCACTGCTGCCACATTCAATGTACTAAAAATTGTGTATAGATAGACACCACACAGCTCAAAGAGTTTAATCCTCAAAAATATTGTCATTCTTTTAATTCATTTATCATGCAGAGGATAGGGCCCTTAAAGTCTTTAGTTCAGTTATTAATCTAGATATGTATAGGAAAATTACACAAAGACTTAAATAAATGCACTAAAGAAAACTAAGCCTATAACACAGAAGTCCCATCTTTCTACTCTAGTTTTGAAAGCTACTAAAAATATAACTATGGAATTAAGTTAGAGAGGAAAAACCCAGTGACTTCTAGACTAAACTGTTCTTTTTTCATTATCAGTTAACAACTTAGAGAGAATTGAGATATAGTTAGGTTCCTTTTTTATGCCAATGGAAATTCTGCACCACACATTGTCTTCTGAGGTATGTTATCAGGAATATGCCTGCAAACCTATGTTCAATGGACTTTACAGGATCTGATTGGAACTTACAGGGCAGTTCTACTGATGAAGGAGGAAATACAGAACTGGAGTTGTTCTCTTTTATCTGTGCTGACTCTCTGGGAATAACAGGATTGAAAATTGTGCAGATGTATTTTTGCTCATGAAACCAACAAACAGTTCTGAGGAGATACATGAGGTATATCTTCCAATTAAGATAGTGCTGGTTTAACAGCCATTCTTTCTGAATGTTTTAAATCACAGAAGATTAAAAAAAATTAAAATATTGATAAGGTAAGAATGTTTAAGATGAATATCATGTCTCTCTACTGTTTTATTAAATCTTGAATGTTCTCTTAATTGCAATTTTACAGCTTATTGCCTTACTTTTTATTTTAAGTTTTTCATATTGGTCAATCCAATGTGCATGACACTCAATTCTAAGGACAAAAAAGTTCCATACATATTCAGGCAGCTTCTTAAAGATGTTGTATTTATAAGAGACAAAAAAATCCAATTAATTAAATTGATTATATATTTATTGATTTCTATATATTTAAAACTATAAAGATGTATGGATTTATTCTTAGAGAATGAAAAATAAACATTTATTTCTGAATAAACAGAAAAGTAATTAATTTTAATCATGTAATTTGAAGGTTTATTTGCTTATTTGAATCTCAGTGTTCCCCGAGTACTCAGCACATTAATTTATTTATTTCAGTCTAATAATTTTTTCCTGCATTGATTAAAATTTGACCCTACACACAGGAAAGAATAACTTTATTTACAGTAGTAGTCTAATTTAATTCAGTTGCAGCACTTGCAATGATAATTACCCAGCAGTCAATAATTTTAAAAAAATGCAAATTTTAACAGTATGATACAAATTGGCAAATAATTTTTAAGCATTCATAAATATATAAGAATGTTCAGAATTTGGCAAATGATGTGTGGCTAGTTATGAACATATCAAATTCTAAATTTAATTATATTTGCAAATGTTTGTTTCTGCAATGAAAAAAGTTTTACTTGAAAGTAAAGAAAAAAGGTTGAAATACCTTAGAAAGAAAGGTAAATTTATTACTTCTGTCATAGGTATGTTTTGAATTATTTAGATGGTATATGGAAAAGCAAACCAAAAGGAAAAAAAATCATAGATATTAAAACGTATTTACTTCCTTTTCACAGAAGCTTAGGATAACCTAGTCTGTAGGGGACAAAAGCCTTATTGGAGTAGAGGTTACCAAATCCTTCTCATCCGTACAGACAGTCATTTCACTATAAAATGCAATAAAGTTGGACAAACATGCTTTTTCCCCAGTAAATCCACATAAAATCTTCCTAATTACCTTCTTTTACTTGACATACCTAGAAATGAACTCCAGGAGAAGGTGCTCTGTGATTTCTCCAAGGACTGAGGTGAAGCTGACTGGCTGACAGGTCCCTGTATTACTTAAGGATAGGTGAGTCCAGTATCATCCTCTTTCTAGTTATGTGGGACCATTGTCCAAGCAATGCTTTTGTGCTCCTTCTTTGTTGCCTGTCCTTGTTTCCAATTCTTGGATGCATTTTAGTTCTTTATGAAGGTCTTTATATAGTAGGGTGGGCCTTCTGGTGAAATCCTTGGTCTTCCTGACCACTGAAATAGTTTGCTTAAAACCTCTCTCCCTCATCTCTCATAAACACCTTTCTACTTCATGGCAATTTCTTAGGGTATTCTGCCCAGCAATTCTTTAAGTAAACTGAAGGCTACTCTCTGGAATAAGCCCAGAGTCTAAATTATACTGCTTAGCTTCCCAGATCCTTCCTCTAGATTTTGAATTCCATCAGTTCATGGTTATGAAGTCTGTATTTGTGAGCACCAGGACAAGTAGAACATTAGAGTGGTTGACTCCTCTAGCACTTGCCTTGGGAAATAGACACCACCATAATCTAGGAACCTCTTGAATTGCTTGCACAGTGCTGTGTTTTTTTCCCAGCAGCTGACTGTATGGTTGAAAACCCCAATAAGAACCAGGTCTTGAGATCATGAGACTTCTAATAGTTGTGTACAAAAAGCCTCATCAACTTCCCCCTCTTGTGAAGGTTTGTCACCACAACACTGCACAGCTACTTACCCTCTGATGTTGACTCACAAACTCTCAGATCCCATGTTTCACAATGGGCCACTTCACAGTCGAGGAGCTGCTTTACTCTCCCACTTACAGTTCCCTACCTGTCCTTCCTAAAAATCCTGACAAGTTTATTTTGTTCTTGAGAAAAGATTTTTTTCCCCCTCTTTCCTCTCTCCATGTTCTTAAAGTGAAACTAATTATGTTTTGAAGCACAGATTCTGACAGCAACTTAATGAAAGAGAACATAAAAAATTAACTTCATTATCTTGTTAGTTCTTGATGAGTTACTGTCCTGTTATTCATGCAAATAATGTACCTATATTTATTAAATCTTATAAATTTCCTCACCTCAGTGTCTGATATGTGTTTGGGAGATTCTGTTTCTATAATTTTGAGACAATATCTAATCAATTACTTGGACTAACCTCTCTGCAAGTAAAATGGTAGACCTTAGCAAGAACCATCTTTTACTTTGGATTCTTCAGATTTCTCAGGACTTCCCTTTCTTTTTATCCTTTGTGTTTCCTCTCCTTGTAGACTGCAATAATATAATATATACTTTTAATAGTTGCTTGTGCTAATATCCTATTAACACAAATGTAACTCATTTACTGAATCTCTATAAGCAACGGCAGAACAGAATATAACCATGGAAACACCCAAGACCTCTCTCAGATATGCTTAAAAGCAATGCAGATTTCCTTGCTCATTTAGCTTTTCTCAGTATTCCCTTGTGTCATTTCAGTTCTTCACAGCTTTATTTATATTACAGTACAAGTAGAGAGAATTGATAATGGGTAAAAAGATTTCAAATAGAATATTTGTAATTTCTGATTGAAGGCCAAGGAATTAGATAACGAAAACTGCTATTTATACACTGCTTTATTCATTATATAATTTAGAAATTAGCTATCTGATGTCATTATCATAAAATAATCTCAAAGATTTGAGTCTCTGTATAACAAAGCTTTAAACTTCAGGAAGAATAAAAACACTGGATTGTACTGCTGTCTTTTAAATCTGATGTTCTTCAGTCTATCACTGATAAAGCAACCTATTTGAATCTCAGAAATTTTCTATTATAGGATTTATATATAACTTAACATTCACACTGATATGAATATTAATTTTGCATCCTGGTGAGCTACTGCTATGGTGTTTTTTTCACTGAAGAAAGACCTGGTGTTTTCATCCATCTTTACACTTTTATTTCTGTTCAGCATTATTTGATTTTATTGAAGGTAATTCTTACTGTTACTCTAAGACCTGGAATTTCTAAAGCACTGTGCAAATACTTAGTACATCACTATCAGATAGATCAACAGTATTATCCCTATTTTTCAACACAACCAATTGAGATAGAAATGTTTCAATTCAGGTTTGGACTCAGCTCTTTCAAGTCCTAATAAAAATAAGCCATCTTTGTTCTCAGTCAATTTTAAAAGTAGCTGAATGTGGATTTTGAATGCCAGTGTTCAAGACAGTAAATCCCAGGAATTGGGCAACATTTATCCCTGCTTGGGCTATCATCATAATTAGTTTGTTTTAACAGGAAGATTCCAATTGTCTTTTTAACTTAAATTTATTGATCATATTACTCTTGGTTTTGCAGACTAGCTTAATGTAGTTTAATGTTCTCCTTTGCCACCTTTGTGATTTTAATCAGAGAATTCAGTCATTTTGAAGCTCCTCCTTCTCTTACTATAGATTATTTTTGCACTATGCAGGTATAATTCTTTCTGTTTTCTCTACTTGTACCATGCTACATCTGTCTTTTTGCATGGTTTGCATTTTTACAAGTTTGGTCTGCCTTGCCCTCTGCATTATTCCCCTAGAAAAAGTTCAGATATTAGGCGCAACTCTTCAGAAAATTTTTTGCATAAGAACTCGGTAAATGCAAAATAGTTTGACAATTTTTTACCATGTTATCAGGCTTGAACATCCAAGGTCATCTATCAAGCCTTCTATGGTATTTTCAGGCTTTCACCCTTCAGCAAATAGATGTGGTTATGCCTCATATTTCTGTTTGTATGAATTGTATACCACATTTGTTCCTAGTGAATGAATCACCATAAATTGGAGACATATTTGACCAATCATTTTCTTTTATTTCAGAAAACAATAAACAGATGAGAAAAGCTTTGCAACCGATTTAAGTACATATGTACAAATATTTTCCCAGCATCTGTGAAAACAGGAAGTGAAATGGGAAATACACTTTTCAGTTGAAGAACAGCGTTCATGACAAGAAGAGGGGTGTTGTGGCTTAGCCCCTGCCAGCAACCAAGCACCACACAGCTGCTCACTCACCCTCCCCCTGCCCCCGGTAGGATGGGGGAGAGAATCAGAAGGGCAAAAGTAAGAAAACTCATGGGTTGAGAAAAGAGCAGTTTAATAATTGAAATAAAATAATAATAATAATAATAGTAATAAAAATTGCAATGAAAAGGGGAACGAGAGAGAGAGAAACAAAACCCAGGGAATAAAAAACCCAAGTGATGCAACTGCTCACCACCTGCCGACCGATGTCTAGCCAGTCCCTGAGCAGCGATTGCTGCCCCCTGGCGAACTCCCTCAGTTTGTACACTAAGCATGACGTCATACGTCATGGAATACCCCTTTGGTCAGTTTGGATCAACTATCTTGGCTGTAACCCCTCCCAGTTTCTTGTGCACCTGGCAGAGCATGGGAAGCTGAAAAAAAAGTCCTCAACTAGTCTAAGCACTATTTAGCAGCAACTAAAACATCAGTGTGTTATCAGCATTCTTCTCCTACTAAATCCAAAACACAGCACTATGCCAGCTACTAGGAAGAAAATTAACACTATCCCAGCCAAAACCAGGACAAGGGGGTAAAGAAGAAGAAAAATTGACTTATATAGCATTAGATTTAAATACACTGTTTCTGAGAACAGTGAAAGAAGTGGAGAATAAAAAAAAAAGTAATAGGGGATGAACTGAAATACCCTTTCAGCGGCAGCAGAAGAAAGAAACTTTTTGGGAGACAGGTTGAAGGTACTACTAAAATAGATTTATTAAAAGAAAATCATATTCAACCTCAAATTCTGTTTGAATTGTGTAGAAAAGATGCAGTTTAGGATGATACCGGTTACATGGTACTTATAAGAGGTGGTGGCGGCAATATCTTTGATACAAAATTCCATAAATATATTTCTTTCTTATAATCTTATCTTTTATCACAGAACAGAATAGTGTTACCTAGCCATTAGAATCAATAATTTACTTTCTAGCAAGTTGGAGGAAAACCAGTCTTGCCAGAGAGCAGGGAAGTGAGCTATTGCCAGGGCTTCCAGAAAGATCACCCTGCTTTCTTTATTTCAGGAGCAATTTAAGAAATGAGGTATTCTCAGTTGTCAATAGGTGGCATGCCTGGGTCTCCACCAACAAAGTATTGGGACTGGAAGAGATACAAGACAAAAGTGATAGAAGGCTGTAGTTTCTTTTAAGATAGAAAATAAACAGGAAACTGTTTCCAAAACCAGGTAGTTTGCAAATATTATATAGAGGAAAAGAATGACATAAGGCGAGGATGTATACAACTTCTGCATGTGTCTGTGTATAACACTGAACAAATGTAGAATGAAATGATTAAAAAATTGTGGATCTGACATTGTCTACACTAAAATGGCTTTTCTTTTCTGGAAATAACTTCAGGGTGAATGAACTTCCAAGATACTCTAAGCTGGCATAAAGCTCTTCACTGGCTCTTTTTCACAAATCCTGGGAAACAGCAGAAGAAAAAAAAAGAAACAAAAAAAACCTCTATACAAGTAGCCATGCAAATTTCAGAGCTGGAAGGTTCCTTTTTGTTGGTTCAGGGCAATATAACAGAGTCCTTATCCACACCAAAAAGGAGCTACTGATCCAGAGAATTCCAGTATCTTTTCATACAACATTCCTGAACATCAGGAGCTTCAAGGAACATTTTTCTAATACTTCTTTATGCTTTGCATTCAGAGGTTCATGGTTGTCCTGGTTTTGTCTGGGATATAGTTAATTTTCTTCATAGCAGCTGGTATGGTACTACGTTTTGGATTTGTGCTGGAAACAGTGTTGATAACACACTGATTTTTTAGCCATTGCTGAGCAGTGCTTACGCAGCGTCAAGGCTTTTTCTGCTTCTCAGACCACCACACCAGTGAGTAAGCTCAGGGTGTACAAGAAGTTGGCAGAGGGCACAGCCAGGACAGCTGACCCAAACTGGGGTCAGAAAAGGAAGGGAAGATAATAATAATAATAATAATAATAATAAAANGTCATATGGTATGGAATAGCCCTTTGGCCAGTTTGGGTCAGCTGTCCTGCCTATGCTCCCTCCCAGCTTTTTGTGCACCTGGCAGAGGATGGGAAGCTGAAAAGTCCTTGACTTAGTGTAAACACCACTTAGCAACAACTAAAACATCAGTGAGTTATCAGTATTATTCTCATACTAAATCCAAAACACAGCATTATACTAGCTACTAGGAAGAAAAGTAACTCTATCCCAGCTGAAACAAGGACAATAGTCAATATTGATGCTCATCAGGCCTATGCAAAGTTAGGTTTCTGCTGTTCCTTTTGGTCTGAAGCCATCTTCAATCCTATCCTGTTCAGTGCCAAATTAACCAAGTGATGTATTTTGTGTACTGGCCTGGAAAGAGGAGGAAAAAAAAAATCCAGTATGAGTATCACTAGGGACACTGTCAGGTGATCTATTACTTGGCTTTAACAGATGGAAATGTAGGAGATGGAAAAAAACTTCCTCTCACTAATGTTTTTTTCTGAGAAAAAAACCCAGAGATTTGATTGAACAATTTTAATGGAAAATTGGAAACTCACAAAAAGAGACAGAAACCTTCCACAACAAAACATTAAAACAAGGGTTTATAAAAGTAAATGATTTTATTATCAAGTCTTTCCTATTTAAATAATAATAATCCCAAATCCCTCCAAATGAAAAAGTCAAAAAGAAAAGCAAAAGAACTCTAATGAGCCAAAGTATACTTTTACTGCAAAGTACCTGTTTTTGGAAGAGATAACAGTTATCTTGAACCCTTTTAAATAAAACACTTCAGGAAATTGCTTTTGAATTGCTATGATAGGTGATATAAATAAAACAATTTCTTCAGCAATGGCACTTTCAGTATGTGAAATGGCATATGTTAGAAGTACTTCCCTGACAGCACTGTGGTAAATTAACTGGTCCGATCAACAGCATGGGGCACCTCTAGGATTAATTAAAAATCACTATTTTATTTATTGGGTTGGTTTTAAGTATTTGAAAGTGTATGTTGTATTAATGTTAGATTTCTCTAAGTGATACTGTAACTAAATGGTAATAAGTTTTGGGTTTGTTTTTTTTTTTTTCCTGGAAGGAAAGATGTTGACATGGGGACTGTGCTTTTTATTGCTACGCTCCCTAAAGAGTCTGTACAGCTCTTATGTTTTGCACAGCTGTTGTAACAGGGAACACAGTAAAACAAGTCTCTTAAAGGTTTTTCATGGAATGATCAGTGAATGCTACAAAAGTATAGCCAGTATAGCTACAAAAAGTTATATTTACGTATGCATGGGAACAGACACATACACAAATAGAGATGTGCAATAAAGACATTTAGGTAGCAAATATCTCAGAAAAGGCATATACATAAATATGACATTCCTTCATTCAACATGATAAACTATATACATATAGTACACTGACAGAAAAAGTCTGAAAGACCAACAGGCACTACCACTTGAAATTTTGAGATTTTTATAAGGCATGCATGTATAAATATGCAGTAACATGGGGAGGTCTGGTCAGTTTTGGAATGTGTCCCACTACCTAATCATAGTAACATAAGCTGAGATTGTACTAAGAGCATCTAGTTAATCATAACATAAATGTAAGCTTTTGTAAAAAAGGACAGTCCCATCTTCCTCCTTCTGCCTCTAGTCTGGCATTTCTTGCATTCCTGTGTCTGAACACCAGCAATTTATGCAGCTTGTCAGATCAAGGAACAGATCCCACTCAGAATTAATATTTTAGCTTCCTGGTCTGGCTTGTCACACATGCAACTGCTTATACAGACACAACAGCTATCTAGGTTCAAGACCACTCCTTGCAACAGCAGCCCATACTTACGCCAGCATGAACTGGGTAAGGAATTTCAATGTGAAATGCAACACAGCCTAACTGGAATGTTAAATCTGATTAGATAATAGTTAAGAATCCCCATAATTTCAAGCATAGATTAAAAGCAATGAAAGTATGCAATTGTTTGTATCTGAGCTATGAACTGATAGTGATGTTGCAACGTATTTGTTGTGCTGTTATGGGTTAAATAAGTATGAAAAGCAGATACTTAATGCAAATTTAGTAAACAGGAATTCTAGAAGCTATAGACAGGAATAACTCAAAGTTATGGCACCATGTGGCTTCAAAATATGGTTATAAGCATTAGCAGTGTCCATAATATTCCTGTGAAAATAATGTGCCCAGAAACTTGCATTAAACGCTAAGATACAACATACCTACTCAGGAGCATTCAGTCTGTAAGAGCCAAAATTAGGAGTCAGGAGGTCTTGGATATCAGATCTGTATTCAGGCCTTTAGAACAGCCAATTCATTAAAGCAAACATATGCAGAGATGAACATTACTACAGGGCTACAGAATTCAGAAAAACAAACCCATTAAACAGATCACGCAGAGTGGTCTTTTGCACCAACATGTCTTCTAGGTAAGTTATTTGTTCTGGTCATGTAAGTATGTGCAGGTAGTATGGAAGAAAAAAAGACTGTTTTTTCATAAACTAATGTATAGACCTGCAGCATTACTATTCTTGAAAGGATGAGGGCAGAGTGGCATACGTGAACCTAAACACCCTGAAGTCACATGGCAAAACACTGAGTAGTCATCTATCAGAAAGACCTTTAGTAGGTGAGAAGCACATGTCCTTTTGAAAAATGCTAGCCTTAAGACATTTTTTATCCAGCACAGTTCTGTACTACTCCTATACATCAATGTCTGTATTCCAAATACCCAAATGTACACCAACCTATCCACGGGTTAAGTACCTATATTGTTTTAAAAAAACAGAAATATCTGAAACCATGTGTAAAGATATACATTTGAACTATTTGTCCATATTTTAGTCTTTTCTTCCACTTTTAAATCTCTTTCCTCCTTTCATATTCCTATATATTGCTAAAAGCACCTTCTTCTGTGGGAATAGTAATACCATGAAAATTGTAGTAATACTATGAAAAAAGAGGTAATGGTTAAAAAGCCTTACTATTTGTGTATGGAAACACCTAAAAGAGGACTGATCTTTTTGCTACAGGTAGTAAAACAGCCTATGAAAACTACTGAAGAAGCCAAAATAGATGAAAAAAATATTTAATGCACACGTGGTATTTGAAAGTCCAGAAATACGGCTAAGAGTACTACTGCAGTAGCTGTTGATGACGATGGTCACAGAAAAATGAAAAAAACTCTCAGAACAAAGGTTGGTATGTCAAAAATGTGGTAAACTGTTGGGGAGGGGTTTAAGTTACTCTACAACATCATTTACTTGGTTGAACCATGAAAGGGTGAAGTAA
>VYZW01008951.1:61153-75305 GCA_013401315.1 Balaeniceps rex
AAGTACATTCTCAAAACTCTCACATGTTTAAACATATGTCCTAATACAACTTTTGGAAAGACTTAAAGAACACAATACTGTCCATTCCCTGCTGTGAAAAATAATTTCCTGGACTTTAATGTGGAGAAGCTCTTTATAAAATCTCTCTCACTTTGTTCTCAGTGCCATCTGTGGATGCAAGGGTGAGACAAATTGATGTATAAATTGAACCTATATCTTCTGCTGGAATCATATACTGGGAGACAGCAGGTGATAAGTTGTGCAACAGACACCAAGAGGTAAGGAACCCACTCATCTGGCAGTTCAACAGCTGGACTGTCAGTTAAGATCCATCTCTAAGGAACTTTAGCAGCAGAGTGAAAGTCCAAAGCAGAGATGGTTATTCCCTTCCAATTCCTATGTCTTGCTTATTTCCTATTTAAAGGGAGCTTTTGAGTGGTCCTATGGCCTTCCCAAATTCCCTGAAGTAATTTTAGCCCTACTTCAAGAAAAGCAGCCAGAATTGGATTTTAGTCTCTAACACACTTCTGTACAGCAGAAAAAGAACTCAGGAACCCCAGAGAGAGACTGGGGAAGTGTCATTTAAGTGTACCACTTAATTTGCTGTGAGCTACTTCATTCCCCTTGCTGTAATCCTGTTTGTGTGACAACTATGGGTAAACGGAACTATCTACACTGTATGACTGGGCCCATGATCACATAAAAAAAAAATTATCCAATTTACCAAAATTATTATGCAGTTTCATTATGTCTTCTCAGAAAACTTCCTTCCAGCTCTGCATGGGTGACAACTTCTCCCCTCTCCCTGTGTTAGACCTGCAAATTTAATATGAATGCTGAGTTTACTGCTGTTTTGTGCACCCAACTGATGGTCTCTCTGCAACTTCTTTCCAAAAAGATAAAACTGGAAAACACACAGACATGGTGTAAGTGACCTGCTCCTTTCTGTTCATTAACAGAGAGAGAATTCCAGGCTTTTTTGCTGATGCTCTGAAGGAGCAGGTTATGAAGTAGCTGTAAATATTATAGGATCCAATTTCATCCCATTCACCTCTAGTGCTCAGTCAAGGCAGGTGGAAAATACTGAAGTCTCCTTGCAGCTAGACCATGCAGGTGTGCCCAGCAGCATACTAAATTAGCAAGCTTGTGTGGACCAACAAACCTGTTGCAGCTATTCCTATAGCAATACTGTCAAATTTGCTGTCTGAACAGCATACAAGTCTGGTTTAAATGTGACTATAAGATTGCTTTAACTGTATGCTGTACAAGTAACCCATTGCTTTTTAATCTGATAATTTTTTTTTTCTTTTTCTTTCCTAGTAAGTGCTACAAATGTTGTTCTGGGTATAATTGGAAGTGGACAACAGAAACCTCATTTACAATATTCTCTGCACATATATTGAACCCACATACCTCTGGTGGAAAAAGAGTCCAGTGAACTGTGTGGGACATGACAGGGATTTTTTTCTTTGCATAAAATAAAGATTGTCTGTCATATAGAAGGTTGCTGTAAAACTGACATAGAGATGCCAAAATATTAATTTAGAGTTTTATTTTTAAGCATTGAACCTGCTATAAATGATAAAGAGCAGGTAAATTCAGGAATAAGTTAGAAGTATCATTTAGAAGAAATGTTGACAACTAACTAATATTGAAATAGCTGGAGGTGGATTTCAGTTGCTGCTCAACACCTTGTATCCTTTACTGGTCTCAGCTAAAAAAAAAACAAGTACCATGGGAAGATAATAATAATAATAATAATAATAATAATAATAATAATAATAATAATAATAATAATAANGGAAAACCTTAAATAAAATCTTTTCTTCGTTCTTTCAAAAGCCACTACATTAATATCTAATTTTTGAATTGTGCTACATTTTCAAGTCTAGGTGGAGAAATACTTGTCACAAAGATAAACTAACTGCAGACATTGCATAGCCCCTCTCCTCTGCCCATTCAGCACTGAATTTAAACATTGTCTAATATCCTACACAGACTGGTGGTTCTACATCACATTGGTTTTATAAGTTTTAGGGCATACCCATGGGTATAAGAGTCAAGCAGACTCAAACCTTCAAAGCACAACTTCTTTGAAAGCATGAAGTTTCAAATAGTTCTTAGTCAAGCAATATCTATTTTTAAAGTAGTTTCTTTCCTGCTCATATGCTTTCATGTCACCCCCAAGTTTGTGTGATATTCAGGTTCACCCAGTCCCCAGTAATCATGAATATGCAAAATTACTCTCCAGTTTTAACATCTGCTGAAATCAACAACCTGATAAAGTCATACAGTAACAAAATACATTTGAATAAAATTAAAAGAAAAGTTATAGGGGATCTTCTTGCTTATGCTTATCTTCTGTGGGTGAGCTATATTGATATTATTGCTGACAGATTAATAACTAACTCTTTTTTAAAGTATCTCTGATGAGAGATATTCCAGTCTTCCAAGTAATCTGTTGCAGTGCCTTGTTTCTAACCTGGATCCTTCTTGTTGAAATTTAAGACTGTTATCTCTTTTCTTCTCCATATCTGCAATGGAGAACAGATTATTTCTGATGAGTACTTACAGGAATGGGACAGATGGTATCTTTGTATCTTCTTGTTTTGTGTGTTATGCTCCTTTCAGGAGAGGGATTAACTCAGATACTTATCTGGAGACAGAAGAGACGACGTGTTTCTCCCCAGGAAGCAGCTGAATCTGGCAGAGAGCAGGGCTCCTGGAAACTGCATGCTGTCGCAAGCAGAAGAAAGGGAGTGAGAAAGTCACTTGAAAGATGTAGAAGTCTGCAGGTGGAGGAGAACCTGGGCTGCTGAGAAGAAACAGGGAGCAGACAGGAAATTTTCAGAGGTGTCGGAGAGGGAGCACAGGGAACTGGGCACGATTTGCTGTGACTTAGTCACAGAGCAGGGTGGAAGTAAAGAAGCAGTGGGTTGGGAGAGACAGTGATGCATATAAATCCTTTATATTTCTAATCTGTCTGTATTTAAAAAGCTAGAAATTCTAGTTCATAGTTTAATAATACCTGGCTTTTGTGAGTTTGAGAACAATTCATTCTTCTCTGGGGATTTCACTATAAAGAAAAAAGTAGGCACAGACTCGTTCCAAAAGCCTGACTGACTTAGGGTCCTGCCTGAGGAGCTTCTTTAATTTCTGTCATATTTGCTGCTGTCTTATATTTTTTCACAATAAATGCACATCTTTCCTGAAATGCAACATGTAAAACTGCATACACTATTCTAGCTGAGGCCTTACCAGTGTGCATAAAGTGGGAGGATGTGTAAACATCCAAATTATTACACAGATACAAATAATGTGATCAGTAGTCCAGAACTCTGTTCATAAATTTTTGTGATATGTTTGTCTTTATTGTAAAAGCATAATGTCAGTACACCGGCAGTTAGTCATCTGCCAAAAATCCCAGATCCTTTCTTGGAGATTTACCAAGTTCTAGATGTTTCATATCCTGTATCAGTACCGCTAGTTGTATATGTTCAGTGTAGTATTTTGTACTTCCACCATTTAATCTATTCCTATTTCTATATTTCTATTTATTCCAGCATCCAGGTAAATAACGATAACCCAGAAATGAGTCAGAGTCAAGGCAGACTCCTTTTTGCCAGTGGACCAGCTCTACTCCAGGAAAATTAACCAGTCGGGTTTGCATATTACAGTGGTTCTGTCTTTACTCTTTTTCTGTGGTTTGCTCATGGGGGTGTCATATGAAATAGCATCTAAAGCCACCATGACGTCATAAGTTGCCAGTTCTTTTCTGAATTTGAGGCTACTAAATGTCACTGACCAATCAGTGCCAGTGACATCTGGGCCACCCACACACTTCGGAAACTCCTGCACACCAGTTATAGGCTCTTATTATTTTCAGCCACCCAGAGTGTTATTGCTCAGATGCTAGCCTCAGATGTCTGCTTCAAAATCTGTTCCCAATATATTCCTTTCAGGGAACAGTTTGCCTAGCCACATCTTATTTCCCTTTTCAAGTATTTGGTTATTCCTGTCATATTGTGTCATGTGTTCTTCTCCTGGCTTTTGTCATTTCACTTATGTCTGACATTAATTTCTTAGTTTGCTCAAACCTATATTCACCCACCAACATGCAGCCAATCATTATTAATATCAGGTAACACAGTCCTCCTTTAACCTCTATCTTATATGATATTGACAAATTTTTGTGTCTTCAATATCCAAATTTGTTTCATGCCCATACTCTGTTGCTTGATTTTGTTACTCACTTCATGACGTAGATGTAAGGATTTCACCAGATAAATAAAATAGCTCTTCTTAAGTAATACACATACTTCATATTTAGCTTTCATCTGTACAACAACTAAATCATATACACATTAATTCCTGTTTTCAAGCTTTTATATGTAATGTAGCACTGTAAGCTCCAGATTTGGCCTGTATATCACTGCTTTATCCTTGCTTCCTAGCTTACATGTGACATGTATTAATGCTCTCCTATTCAAAGGCCTGTTACCCTGTCAGAAGAGGAAAACAGACTGGTCTGATAGGATTTGTTCTTGACAAGCCTACACAGACTCTCATTCATCTCCTTGTCGTCTTCACACTGTTTACAAGTAGTTCAGGTTTTTTGCTTTTAAAAAACCTTTTTTAGTCTGAGGAATGAAGTCAGACTAACTGCTGTATAATTCTCCATTTTCTTCTTTTCTCTTCTTTTATGTACAAGGTTTTTTTTTCAAATCATTTGGTACCATAGCTATCTTCCAAGAGTTCTCAAAGATAACCACTAAGATTTTTTGATTGCATCAGCCAGTATGCTATGATGAAGTTCATCAGATCACATTGATTTAACTTATCTAAGTGCTCTGCAACTCATGTCTTTCCTATTCCATGTTGAGATCTTCCCCTTTTGTTGCTGATATTAATTATGCTAGGCACTTCTTCCTTAATGGATGTTTTTACTGCAGATTGATGCAAAAAAAAAGCTATTAAAAGCTTCAGCCTTCTCTGTGTTATCTGTGCATAGCTTTCCTTCTTGATTAGTAGCAGAACAATGCTTTCTTTGGTCTTCCTTAGAAGGTCTTACACTTAGAAACTGATTTCTTGTCATTCTTATGCCTTTTGCTAATTGCATCTCATTTGTGTCTTGACCTTTCAATCTTTTTCTTCTACACCTAGGCTTTATTTTTGTCCTCAGTAAGCTGTCCTAATTTTTAGTTTCTAAATGCTTCCTTCTTACATTTGAGGCCAATGAAGAACTCGTAGTTTAACCAAACTGATCTCCTACTAAACTTTCTGTATTTTTCTGATTCTATACTTATGCTCTCAGTATTATTTCTTTGAAGAATCGACAGTTTTTCCCAAATTTCCTTTTTCCTTACCTACTAAAAGAAATACTCACTACTGAATTTCCAAGCTTATTGAAGTTTAGCTTCATGAGTAGACCAGTCTTCACAGTCCAAGGTGACTCAGGAAGAGTACTGGGTAACCATTTGTGACCTAGTAACATTTATATTATGTTTTATTGCTTCTTGAATGACAATAAAAATATTAGAAATAATGTTCCTTAAATGTCCTGCATCCATTCAAACTTGACATTTTTACAATGCTTTTCTTTTTGATTCCAGTTATTTTTACTGTCATGATTTTATTCTCTTTCTGTGAAGTACCAAAGCCATTAAATAAACTTCTGTTTTTTAAAGAGGATGTCAGCAACTAGGACAATTCATGCTGTTTCCAAGTTCTTTTTCATAAGGCATGTGAACAAATATTCTATTGTAGGGAGACCTGTTATATGTATTAATTATACTTGCTATATAAAATTCTACATTCATTTCCAGACATGGATACCTGAGACAATAATTGCCCACCTGATTGTTTGTGATCAACTTTGTTAGAAGGCTGACATATATGTGTAATGGAAATAAATTACTGTATCGGATTTGCGTGGCAAGGTTTTGGGAGCCGGGGGGGGCTACAGGGGTGGCTTCTGTGAGAAGCTGCTAGAAGCTTCCCCTATGTCCAATAGAGCCAATGCCAGCCAGCTCCAAGATGGACCCGCCGCTGGCCAAGGCCGAGCCCATCAGTGACAGTGGTAGCGCCTCTGGCATAACATATTTAAGAAGGGGGAAAAAAAACCCCTGCACCACTGCAGCCAGAGAGGAGTGAGAATGTGTGAGAGGAACATCTATGCAGACACCAAGGTCAGTGAAGAAGGAGGGGGGAGAACCCCACACTGGAGCAGGTGGATGCCCGAAGGAGGCTGTGACCCTGTGGGAAGCCCACGCTGGAGCAGGCTCCTGGCAGGACCTGTGGACCCATGGAGAGAGAGGAGCCCATGCTGGAGTAGGTTTGCTGGCAGGACTTGTAACCTTGTGGGGGACCCATGCTGGAGCAGTCTGCTCCTGAAGGACTGCACCCCACGGAAGGGACCCATGCTGGAGCAGTTCGCGCAGAACTGCAGCCTGTGGGAAGGACTCACGTTGGAGAAGTTAATGGAGGACTGTCTCCTGTGGGAAGGACCCCTTGCTGGAGCAGGGGAAGCGTGTGAGGAGTCGTCCCCTTGAGGAGGAAGGAGCATCAGAGACAACATGTGATGAACTGACCGCAACCCCCATTCCCCGTCCCTCTGCACCACTCGGAGGATGTAGAGAAAATTGGGAGTGAAGCTGAGCCTGGGAAGAAGGGAGGGGTGGGGGGAAGGTGTTTTTAAGATTTAGTTTTTATTTATCATTATCCTACTCTGATTTGACTAGTAATAAACTAAATTAATTTGCCTTGATACCTGGCTATCTTGTATGTTTAGAGATCCTAAAATGGAAAATTCTGCTGGAAATTATATAACAAAGACCATAAAGTATCTTTGTTTCATGTCAGGTGCTCACTTTATTATGATACTTAATGGATGCTACAATGGCAGAACCTTCTTTGCAGTGAATCTGTTGAGAACTTTTCCTTATTGCTACCTCCCAAAAGAAGGCATGAAATATATAATCTATATTTAAAGGTTGAGGTTATATTAAAATAGAAATTACTGTACTTAGTATTTTAAATAATCAAATCAGAACAGTCTTTGACTCTGAGCTACATTACTTACTGCCTTGTTTGAGTTACAAGAAACTTTATCCAATTGCTCCTCGTCCCCATGAAGACTTCTGTCCATCCCCTCAGAAGTCTGTCTGTGGCTGTTCCCTGTTCCCGACCACACTCTCTCTACCTGTGTTGCAAGCTCCCAGCTTTGACTCTCTCAATGCTCCTTTTGTGTAGTTTGCACTCTAGAGCCTCCTCCACCAGACTCAGCTGTTTACCAGGAAAGCAATCTCTCTCCTAAGAGTCAAAGCCATTCACTTTTCTAACAGCAAACTGAGATCAAACCAGTCAAACAATCTGTCACATTGCCCAGACTCTTTCCATCTCATTTAGAAATTATTAAGGCCTTATCAGTACCATATATCTTGATTCTTGTGTCATTATAAAGTATAAATGCCTACAAGATATTGCTTGCAAGAGGAGAAAAAACTGGAATGAAAACATTAATTTTAGTGCACTCCTCATGTTGCCATATATACAAAGAGATTAGGCCCATTTAGAAAATCCTTGGAACCATTAAGTAGTCAAGGTGGTGTATTTGTTTGTGTATGCTTACGACCTATTCTTGAAAACAGATGTCTGGGAGAAAATGAGGGTATACAGAGGGCGATCAGTAGCACAGGAACTACATTTGTCTGATGTTCTGAGTCAATCAAAGAAAAGAGGGAAGGAAAAGAAATTTATAAGTACAGGGAATGGAATTAGGGCTGTGTAACTAGTAGTTAAGTGTTTTAGCATAAGGCATGTGGTGCAGCTTTTCAAAGCTCTTGAGAAAACAAGGAATACTTAGCTTCTGGTTTAACTTATTGAAATTTTTTGTTTGTGAAGACTTCTCTGTGCAAAAAGGGATTATAGGAGGCTGAGAACACATAGATACTGTCATTTCGTCAAGCCATGGAAACTCCAGGTGAAACCTAAATGCTTGGGTACAATGTGATCTTTCTCCAGAAACTGAGGAAATCATCCCTGTGAGGACTGGGCAGCTGCTATTTTCATGGTTTCACCTAGAAAATAGCACAAACAGGAGTACAAGCATTTTGTATGTGAGATTTGTACAAGAGCAATGATGGCAAGGGCACTAATTGCTACCTTCACTCAGGAAAACAGGTGAAAGGAGAGTGTGATGCTTCTTGGCAATGGGGCCTTCATTTGAGGAAGAAGAGATAACCTTCCAGCAGGACTGGTTTTTTTAGACAGCACTGAACATGTGAAAAATGGGGATGTTTTGTCAGGGGACTAGACATAATGTTTTCTAAGGCTCATTTAATGGAGGTATGAGAAGCTTCAGTATCTACTGCTTTGATCTACCAATCTGCTCCATTTATACCAAATTACTTGATAATGCAGGTGTAGTCCTAAAGAGGCAACAATATCTGAGGGGAGGTGAGGGGGCTAAAAGGGTACAGGGTGGTGGTAGATTGGGAGAACTAGTGTTGTCAGTTGCCATGACTGCACTCAGGAAACCTCATTTATCCATTCTTAATTACATCTAAAATTAGTTTGCTATTTCTGACATACATTTCGTTGCTCTGAAAGTGCAGGTACCTGCATGAGACATTCCCATTCACAGGGCTGCAGCAACTGATTGAAGGAAACTCTTCCTCCTTGTTTTTGAGGCCTCAGGGACTATCCAAAGTGACATATCTGAATGACTTCAGCATTTGTGTCAATCAGAATCAATTAACACATCTTCCACCTCATCACAGAGCACAGCTCCACACCAAGTGTTGCAAACCTTGTTTTTCAGTGGTGTATGGAAAATAAATTAAGAACTGATTGGCTAAAGTAATACATTGCTCTGCCTTGAAACATGAAAGCAGCACTGAATATATTCATATTAGTGAGAGGAATGTTTTAAGGGAATCTCATGAGCTCTCTATGAGAAAGCTCTCTTTTGAAGATTTTGTCCTTCAACATGTCTGATTATTTTTTGTTTAATTAACATGGGATAAGTGACAGTTAAAAATGAAAACTGCTTATATTTAACAGCACTAGGAAAAAGAAATAGCATTTCTAAATTAAAATATTAAACTGATATTAGGGTTGAGAAAAGAATATTTCAAATATCTGAGAACTGGCATGTGTCATTGTCAAAAGGGAAACAAGTGCTGTAGTATATTCCCATCGATTCATTTATAAATTTAAACTGAAAAAGAAAAATAAACCTCTTACTATTTGCCACTGAAAACTGTTGTTCCTCACCTTAGTTCTAGTAACTTATTGAGGAATGATTCCAAACAGTGGATAGGATGAACATTATCTTTACGTTAATATTTTAATATATCTTAATGCTTAAAATTTCATAGGTCTGTGGAAAATAAACGTAACCACAGACATACTAAACAAAATACTTTTCTCATTTAATTGCAATGAGAGACTTCAGTACAATAAACATTGAGTCTTTCAGTTGTAATGTTCTAATCAATAAGCAATTCTAATATATTCCTTCCTATCATTGCTAGTTTTGCTCTATGGGAGTACAGAATAACATTTAGTAATGCATAGTGGAGTTAAAAATTGTGTTACATTGTGTTCTTTTGTACTAAAAATAACCTTCCTTACCTTCACTGCTTAGCTATTATGAATTTTAACTTCTTTATTTTGTAGAAGATATCTCAGGGTTGTATATTTTTGGCTAAAGATTAATGCAGATTTTATTTCACTTCTCTAGCTGATTTTGCAATTCTAGGAATAATGTTATGTGGTTCAGTATATGTATATATGATACAGTGAAAACAGCTTTGCATTACAAAAATAAAAATAGCTAGCACATGATAGCTATTGGATGTGAGGGTGATCGGGCTGTGACATCTCTCATCCCATTGGTCGCCAGGGTTGATCCGGCTGATGTGGCTGGCTAGGCGGGTGTCCCCTTCCTCCCTCACCACTCCATGTGCGTCCCTCCTGAAGCTGCACTCTTGGTTGAAGAGGACAACCTTCCCCGATAGAGACGTACTGTTCACCAGTCAAGGGTATACGGTAGCTGCGCTCCCCTGCTAGAACCTCCAAACAAGCTCAAGGTCTATAAACAACCTTGTCAAATACCTTTCTAGTAAATCCTATTACTCTGAAAACATTTCACAATCACTTTGAGCTTGTTCCTCACAAATCATACCCCCTCCAAAAAAGATTTGGTCAAAAGATACAAGGTTGGTCTGTAAAAACAGGCTTTGTTCTTAGGATGTGATTGGTCCTAACCTCCCCTACCAACAATTCTCTTCAAGAAAAACTTAAGTACACTTCAACCAGCAATCTCATATGTTATAACTGAACTGTACCTGATTATTCTCTTTGTGTGTGTGTTTGTGCTTGAATAACAAGCTGCATTTAAGGATTAAGAACAGTAAAAATTGATTTTAGTCATATAAAGTGACTGTTAAGTTCTAAGAATAAGAAAGGTGCAACCTTTGCTCTTTCTTTTTTTAATAGCTCAATGACATCATGAAGAAGTTTGAATTGATTCTGTTTATCAAAATCAGAGATTACATTGTGTTTGAGAAGGCATTATCGAAGACAAGATTTTTTTTCCTCATTGCTGACAGAGCCAGTAGGGTCATAGCAAGAATGACTGCAGGTTGAGTCAGGATAGCATATTTGTTACACTCGTATAATCAAGGTGCCTGTAAGGATTTTGTTCCATGGCAATTTCCATGATAAATCTCCTGTGTATACCAGCCCTTGCAAAATGGGACGAACCTAGCTTTACTCTTGGACATAAAGCAGGGCTCATTAAATAGGAAAAAAACAAGAAAATATGACTCTTCAGCAGCCATTTAAGATTTTTTAATCCCAAAAATGTTTCTGTTCAGAAATACATATTGTGATTAGAAATTTTTTTCTAGTTACTTGCAGGGTTCATCTTGCATCCCATTTCTTTTCTAGAAGCTGGCCTCATGTAGTTACATCTCCTGTGATAAACTGTTTGTTTCTGTTGCTGAGCATTTGTGCACTGTAAGTCCTACTGTCTTCACACAAATTGGAAAATACAGCCTGGATGACATAAACTCACAGGGAGAAAAAAAGGGACTGAAGTAGCTGTACATGATATCTGAATGTTTTATTTCATGCATTTTCCTTGTTTCTGTTTTTCATGCTTTTTCTTCATTTGTGTTCATGTTTCTGATGAAACAGACATTTTCCATGAGGCAAACTTGCTGTGAATGAGGTTAGAGAGGGTGTGAAAAGTAAAAAGATTTTCAGCAAAAAGTAATTGATAGAAAAACCTTGGAAATACCCCAGTCTTCTTCTTGGAAAGCAATTGTTTGGCATGGAAATAAGACAAAATCAGTCTTTGAAATGCTGCTTTTACAAATTAAGGTCTTATAAAAGAAGAACTGACATTTAACGTGATGACTTATGAGTAATTCCAGCCGAGATGAAAGGATTCTGTTTTCCCCTCATATTCTCAGTTCTGGAGTTTGTTAAATTTATCTGTATTGTAAACAATGTTCACGAAAATATGTTTGTTTTGAAAATTTTTATATTTGTCTATCTTTTTTCTTTTGATGAGCAATGACTGGATTGTTTCTCAATCTTTAGTTGCTACCAGAGTATGCTTACATTATCAAAATTTAGTTATGGAAAAGCAAGGTTTTGTTCTTCCTGAGTTTCAGGGTCCATTGATCAAGCTACCTACTCCAACTGGTCTGCAAATTCTTTGCAAAATTTTGTATATCTGCTGTCTCTTTTCTGGTTGGTGACGACATAGATTTTAAATTGTGGTTGGCATTAAAATGATGGCCTAAAGGGTAGGACCAGCACTTTTTTCTATGAAATTTGACAATGTACTTTATGCTGTTAGTATTTTATAAGCTAATGAGCTATCACAAAATATCTGGTACATATTGGTATGATCTATGCATTTAGCCCTTGCAGGTAAGTCTGAATTATTTGGAAGAAAATTTACTTTTCACGGTCTTAACAGGACTTTTTTAGATACCAGGAACTTCGGGTCTTCATGGCAAACAAAATAGCTATTTACAATAGAGGAATAAGGGGTAGCATTCTATTTGAATTAAAATAGAATTGATTCCTGGATCAGTCAATTATTTAAATCTCCCAGAATCTCCCAGGGCAAAGAGAGGGAAAACTGACAATTTGGAATTGCTGAATTTATCAATATCAAAAAAAAATATTCATTTCATCAGTAAAGAATACAATAGTTAATAGTTATACTGGAAAATAAAAAGGGTGCATATAAACTTTTTTCTCCTAAAATGAAGTTATTTCATTTTTAGCTATGTATTTTGTGTATTTCTATTTTTCTATTCACCATTATGAAACTCTAAACGAAAAATAGATTGCATAGAATGAGGAAATGAGAAGGGGATATTGACACAATTTGCTTCCTTAAAATACAATGAAATACCAAGCATTACCATAGCATTATGATAGTAGTTATGATATTAGCTTGACGGTCCGATAATATTGATATCTGAGGTACCAAATGGGGGGTAAGAGCTGATAAACAATGTGAAATTGAAAAGAAAAGATGTTAATACTCACTATCATCTGTGAGTTCTGAGTGACTCAACAATGAAGCTGATCTTAGAGAAAATATTTCTCTTCATTTAAAAATGATGCTATGGGAGAGAAAGTACTCTAGAAATACATATACATACAAAAGCTTAATTAGTACCAATTTTTTAAATATTTTGTTCTAGATTAAAGTGATGTGGTTTGACCTTGGCTGGCTGCCAGGTGCCCATCAAGCTGCTCCATTACTCCCCTTCCATCAGCAGGACAGGGAGAGAAAATACAATTAAAAGCTTGTGCATCAAGATAAGGACAGAGAGATCATTTACCAATTACCATCCCAGGCAAAACAGACTCACCTTGGGGAAATTAATTTAATTTATTGCCAATTAATTGTAACAGATTAAGATAGTGAGAAATAAAACAAAACTAAAAATGCCTTCCCTCTGCACCTCCCTTCTTCCCAGGCTCAACTTCACTCCTAACTTTTCTACCTCCTCCTCCTGAGCGGCGCAAGGGGATGGGCATAGGACTTATGGTCAGTTCATAAAGCTTTGTCTTTGCTGCTCCTTCCTCCTCACAGTCTTCTGCTCCAGCATGGATTCCCACCCACGGGATACAGTCCTTTATGAACTGCTCCCATGTGGGTCCTTCCCACGGGCTGCAGTTCTTCAAGAGCTGCTCCAGTTAGGGTCCTTTCCATGGGGTGCAGTCCTTCAGGAACAGACTACTCCAGCATGGGTCCCCCATGAGGTCACAGGTGCTGCTAGAAAAGCTGTTCCTGTGTGGACTCTTCTCCATGGGTCCACAGGTCCTGCCAGGAGTGTGCTTTTGCATGAGGTCTCCACAGACTGCAGCTTTCTTCAGGCCATATTCACCTGCTCTGGCAATGGGTCTCCCATGGCCTGCAGAGTGGATACCTGCTCCACCATGGTCCTCCATGGGCTGCAGGGGGAAAATCTGTGTTACCATGGGGGTGCAGGGGAATCTCTGCAGGGGAATCTCTGCTGTAGTGCCTGGAGCACCTCCTCCCCCTCCTTCTTCACTGGCCGCGTGCCTGCATAGTTGTTTCTGTCACATCTCCTAACTCCCGTCTCCCAGCTGTTGCACAGTGGTTTTTACCCTTTCTTAAATACGTTGTCACTGAGGCACTACCACCATCGCTGATTGGCTCAGCTTTGGCCAGTGGCAGGTCCCTACTGGAGCCCCCTGGAACTGGCTCTGTCCAATATAGGGGCAGCTTCTGGTATCTTCCCACAGAAACCACCCCTGCAGCCCCCCCACCCCCCTGCTACCAAAACTTTGCCTCATAAACCCAATACAATAAATTATTTAAATAAATGCTTTCTTTCTCAGTGGTCAAGAATGATTGTTATACAGTTGTTTGTCACAAAATGCTGTGATTTTTCTACCAATGCAATATTCATAGAATCATAGAATAGAATCATAGAATCATAGAACCATTTGGTTGGAAAAGACCTTTAAGATCATGAAGTCCAACTGTAACTGTCCACTGCTAAACCATGTCCCTAAGCGCCTCGTCAACTCGTCTTTTAAATACCTCCAGGGATGGGGATTCCACCACTTCCCTGGGCAGTCTGTT
>VYZW01008951.1:75474-92154 GCA_013401315.1 Balaeniceps rex
TTGGCCTTCTTGGCCACCTGGGCACACTGCTGGCTCATATTCAGTCGGCTGTCGATCAACACCCCCAGATCCCTCTCCACCAAGCAGCTTTCCAGCCACTCATCCCCAAGCCTGTAGCATTGCATGGGGTTGTTGTGGCCCAAGTGCAGGACCCCGGCACTTGGCCTTGTTGAACCTCATACAATTGGCCTTCGCCCATTGATCCAACCTGTGCAGATCCCTCTGTACAGCCTTCCTACCCTCAAGCAGATCAACACTTCCACCCAGCTTAGTGTCATCTGCAAACTTCCTGAGGGTACACTCGATCCCCTCATCCAGATCATTGATAAAGATGTTGAACAGAACCGGCCCCAACACTGAGCCCTGGGGAACACCACTCGTGACCGGCCTCCAACTGGATTTAACTCCATTCACCACCACCCTTTGGGCCCGGCCATCCAGACAGTTTTCATAGCAAACCAGCATGGAGAAGGAAATCCATGTTCAAATGTAAATATCCATTTGGAGAGAAATTTGCTTTTGAATCTGAGTTGTTGCATTTAAAAATTTTAAGTTCAGGACTTTAAGTTTTGCCGCTATTGTAGTCATTTAAGTCTCTTTCTGCTTTGTGTCACTGGTGGCTATTAATAGCATGCCAAACACATTTACAAATATTGCTTAAAGCTGACCATCTCTATTCCCCAAAAAAAAGAACCTGATGACTTTCATCTATGATATAACACATGAATTCAAGAGTTACTAAATTAATATAGGACAAAATGTAATTTTTGCCTGTCCCATAAGGAAAACATATTTTCCAGGTGTATTTATAACTATAATATTGCTGTAGTATTGCTGTTTCTATACAAGTCTTCTCCTCTAAACTTTATTGACAATGTTATAAAAACCCTCCATCTGTGATCCATCTTGCTTAGACTGCCATTCTCATCCATTACTAGTAAGTTACAGATATAGTAAGTTAAAACATATTGCTACAGAAAAAGGTCATCGGTGTTATCTGACAACATTTTCTTCGTGTTTTCTGAATTTTTTTTTCACCCTATACAAGTTATGTTTCAGTTTGCTGAACATATTGTACATACACATCGTAGATTCAGTCTTACTGCCAGTTGCTCAGGAATAATTGACAGCTGAAAAGTACCTTAAACAGACCTTAATGTATTTTGTAGTGTAAGTTATGTTTTTAAGATGCAGGTATTTAAGTGGGAGCTGTGATAACTCTGGCACAGACAAGTTCATCCTTTCTTTTTTATTTTTTGGTTCTGCTTCATTATTTCTATTATCCCAGTTAGAGGTATTACAGCTTATTATTTTAGCAACCAGTCCATGGCTATTTCTCTGTATTTCTGATTGTGAGATGAAATAGCATTCAATCAGAGTATTTTCTCCGTCATGACGGCTATGGTTGAGAACGCTCTCATAGGCTGTTAGTTTCAAATGCTTATAACTTTGAAGAAGTTACCCTGTGGCTTGACATTTTATACACTCGTTGTTAGCTCCTATGTAAGGTTGCTCAAAATTGTGATGAGTTAGAATACCTTTTGCTTAGATTTTCATTAGCTTACACACTTTAAACCCTTTCCTCCTTTTAAGCTCATATGCACTAGCACATAAAAGATAATAGATTTGCTATAGTTTTAGCCTCTGATAGACAAGGTATTTTCCCTACATGTCGAAATACTAGACTTAAAGGAGAGAGGATGGTTGTAATGCACTTTATTGGATGAATGATTATAATTGAATGGGAAAAGAAATAAGGATTCAAATAAAATTTCAGGAAAGAGAAGAGGAACCACTATTTACCTGTGCAGGAGTGTCAAAAAATAGAACAGAAAAAATTATCTCCTGCTGCTGGGGTTATAAGGACTAAGAAAAAGCAGGCTGACAATACAGCCATTTTAAATATTGCTCTGATTGAGTAGCTGGATGATCAAGTAAGTGTACACAGACTGAATCATTATGATTAGTACAAGGTGTGAGGAAGGGAAGCAGAAGTGTGAAGGCAAGAAAGCAAATGGGAGACTTCTTTCACTGAGTTAAATCACATGATTCCCATTGCTTTGCATTCATGCTCCCTCTCATTAAGTTTAACATGTATATTCTGGAAAAAGTAGTATGAGCTACAAAGTAGTGACAATTCCATTTTAAATTTGGGGAAAAAAGGTCAGATAAAGATAAGTAACCTGAGCTTTCTGAATTCTGCCTGAGTCTGAGAAATTCCTTCAAAATCTTTGTCTCATCCCATAAGCATTTTATTTCCTGAGCTTTTACCAGAAAATCTTCCTGAATGCCTAAGTAGCCTTCTTCACCATGCAAAAGTGCAAGGTGATGGCAGTGTGAATCAGTGCACTTCCTTTTTTTGTTAAACAGGCTGGTGCAATCAGCATTCAAAGAGAAAGGGAGAAAAGTGTAGCCTATAGTCAGATGTTAACCAAGATGCTGTTCAGTGAGGGGGAAGATGAAGTTATGAATCCTCACAGGTTAAGAGGGGGGCTGAGCCTGGGTATTTTCTGTATTTGAGGAGAGCAGTTTAACAAACTTTCCAAGCTTCAAAGAAAGGAATACTCTTTGAAAAAGGCTATCAGTACCTAACTCTGGGACCAGATTTTGGAATATGGATCTCAAGTGGAGTTAGAGTAGGGACCTTTGTAAGAGGTAATTCCGGAGACATTTTTTCTTTCTATGCTCTTTCTTATTTTAATGGCACCACATTCTAGAACTGTTGAATACCTTTGAGTATTCCCAGATACCACAAAGTTTTTTTGATACTCTGTTCAGAGCATCAACTAGTCTTTGGGTAAAAGCCTTATAGTTGGTTATTGATACATTTGGAACAAAAGTATGTGTTCTGGATATAATTCTGCATCTTTTTTTAGAAAGAAGCTTGTTTCAAGGCAAAATACACATTCCAAATCCAATTCTGTAATGTTCTTTTGAATTTCTAGAAACTGACTTTTTCTAGCACTTATGTTACTTGTATGTAAAAAAGTATCATTAGGAACTGGTGCCTGAAAGTCTGACTTCCTTTCTTTTCAGTCTGACCTTAAATTTAAATGCTATTTTTCTCACAATCATATCTACAAGCAATTTATATTTTGTGACATTTAAGCTAGAAATCAGACCTTTGTTCCAAAGGTATTCTAACCGATGCAGCTGACTGTCTTAACTTAGCTAGACTCCAGCTGATTCCTTCTGTCATTTCTAATGTCTCACTGAAATCACCTGCAAGATGAAGGAAACAGCAGAGTGACAGTAATATCTGTGACAGTCAGTAGCCAGAAAACAGATGTCAGGCGAAACCTCTTCACTGTGTTTTCAGAAACTTCTAGCTGTGAAATGCATCTTCTGGCTACACTCTTCCAGTTCATGGTAACAGAATCTGTTCAAGGTTAAAAGGTACATATCTATAAGCCACAGTTTGTTCTTGGCTTTGGCTCTGTACAAGAGGCAAATACCAGATGCTACAGCCTTATGATGCTGCACATGAAAAGCTAGCATCGCATGATAAGCAACACTAAAAGGTCATTCATGTGGCTGCATCCAGAGCAGAACCACCTTCATATCGCTGACAGCTACAGCATCTGTTTCTTAGGTCAATGTTCAATTTCACATTTCCTTTTTGACAGTGAACAAACACTTTCCTACATGTAAGACAACAATTTATTTTTTTTAGAAACAGCTTTTGTAAAACTCTTCTAAAGCTAAAAACTAAGGCAACCAAAGAAAGGACTAGGTAGGTCCTAGGACTTATCATCCGTCATCAAGTCCAAGTCCATCACCCTAGGCAATACCCCGCAAAGTCTGGTGGTTTAGAATTAGTCTTAGCTGATAAAAATGGAGTATGGAAGAAATTTCAGATTGCACTAGTCAATGTCTATCACAATGTAGTTGTTGCACAAAGTCATTCAAGAAACTTTGTATCTTTGCCAAATGTTGGTTTCAGTCTTGAGACACTGTTGATAATAATTTCATCCCAGTATAAAATTAAAGGTGTCTGATGGCTGGTATGGCCTAGCAAATCAACCACTTGTCATTATGTTTTCACACGGCCTTGAATGTCAAACTGTATCCTAGTTTTGTTTGTTAATGTGGAAATTCTTTCTCTGGAAATGTTACATGAACAGAGAATGTTTAATAATCCCTCACTGTACTGATAAATTCTTTCCTCTATGGTGGCATCTTTCAGGTTTGCCATGTATGGACTTCATATTTCAACACTGGACAGACGGGGAATGGTGGCCTGCCTGCATCCCCACAAGAACTTTGTACCATCAGACATAATATTTGGCAACATATTTTTTAATATTTTGAAGCACTGTAAATCTATCTCCTTTCATTATATGTTCGAATTTCATGTATTACTAACTTTCATTGCATGCATTCTCTATGTTTGGATATTGTATCCAAATCAATCATTCAATGAAAAAGGAGGGGGGGGATTTGGAACACTGGAGATGCTGCTTGCTTGTAGGTTTTAATACTGTTCGCTTGCATTTTATCACTTGTATAAATATAGCTGGATGTTATTCTGCTACATTTATCTACAGTCAGGAGCTCCATCACTGATTCTCTTTTATCAAACATATTTTTCTGTGTGATGCACAGAATTGTAATAAAAATGTTAAATCTACTCTGCATGGAGACTGGAAGGGAATGTCTGGGTATAGGAGTAACAGAAAAAAGGGAAGCATGGTTCAGAATGGCAGGGGGAGACAACACCTAGAGCAGCAGGTCATCAAGATCACAACATGTTGGCGCATAACACTGAAATATTCACGGAAAAGCACAGGACTGCCTCCACTTGGTGAAAGTCAAGGACAGACTTGAGACACAGACTATTCTAAGATACTGGTGGAAAGGGAAAGGACACAGCTGGAGCCCTGACCATCCCTTCTGTCCCTAAGAAGGAAAAAGGAGAAATTCAAATTACTCTGAAAGGTACGACAGGATGGAAAGACGACCATGATCACTGTGAGCACCTCAAGGGTACAATAGGCATATCCAAATGCAGCGTGATAGCCAACATAAGAAGAAACTACAAAATCCAAGCTGGACTAGGGTGGTCAACAATTATGCCATTGCAGGGAAACGCAGACAGAGCTCTTGGAGATGGGTGTATTAGTGCTTGTGAGCCTAGACAAGTGAGTGTGAAGGGAACCAATTTTCTTTTTAAGATCCGGTTCCCTTCTACAGGGTCATTTTCCTCAATTTGTTGGTGGCAAATGTGAGGTGTTGATAAGCGCGTAGTAGAGTTTGATGAGTGTTTTCAGGTGGTAAACCCCATTTGAATCCTTGCAGCTTCTTAGCTGTTGTTAGGAACAACAGTGAGGGTTACAAGCTGAGGGCTGCTCCCAGCTGGAAGACACAAACATCTGATACGAATAGAGAACGGTAATTTGGATTATCTCTACGTTCAACTTAAACACCAGTAAAGACAGACCCCTTGGAATATAGCAAAGGCATTATACTCTCTTTGCTTCCATTTTAAACTAAAGACTTTGTTTTATATATTACTGAGGTACTATTGTAAGAAGACTAATTTAGCTTAGCAACTTCTGACTTTTTAGAGTTTAACCTTTTGAAAAGAAAGCAGCTTGACTGTCCTTTTTGAATTGTTATCCCATGAAAAACTGTGTGTGGGAGTTGGTAATCTATTGAGAAAAATCTATTGCTGATATCCTCAGCACTTCAGTGTCTATTTATCAGTTTTGCACTTTTCCTACAGTTACCATTTTATTCAAAATCACTACACTTCATTTTTTTCTGGCCTCTTGTATTTCATCTGTTGTAAATTTCTTTATTCATTTTTATCTTTCATCTTCAGAACTTCATGCTTTATTTCTCTAATTCTCAGTAGTATTTTGCCATTGCCACACCATGTAGTCATTTATTCTTTATTATAAATAACCTTCCAATTTCATTGTGGCAGGCCTGTGGAGATGCATCCCTTGCAATTACGCATTTCTTGTAGAGAGATAGCTGTCCCTCTCAGGCAAAATGTACAAAAGAGTCTAATATAAAGATAATGTGGTACACATTTTAATTTGTCTTTGAGCTCAGTAGGGGCCTTTATCCCACACCCTTTATATAAAAAGCAATGGAACCAAACAGTTTAATCAGTTATAAAAGGTGATAGCCTGGCATGCATACTTACCTCAGGCTAGGCAGCTGAATGCTCATAATCAGCAAAAGAGTAGGATGGGCATGGTTAGAGAGTGCTATTTGGTATCTTAGCTGATGTACTTTCCAAGGATATTTATTCTAAACTGTCAGGGCCGAAGTAGTCTCCTTCACTTCAGTGAAATCATGCCTTTTGCCTCAAGCTCACTCCAGATTAGGGGATCAGGGAGCATCAAGCACACCTTCAAGCCATGCTAGGAAGATGGCTATATAACTGCCAGACCTCAAGCACAGCTCTGAGTGCAAATAACTGAATTCATGCAGAGGGGAAGCAGAAACTCTGCTCATGGTGGTGCCATGGCACAGGATACAGGAGCAACTATCCTGGCACAGCAAAGGCCTGAACCCACAGCAGGTCCAGAGGGAGGATGCAGCTCCCCAGATCTGGGGCTGGAGGGAGTACCCAGGGCCCCTCTCCATGGCTGGAGGAGGCAGCGAGGGTGTCCTTGCCTGCAGAAGGTATGTGCTGGCTGAGGAGCTGTTACCAGGTGAAGGGGCTGTGGGTGGAGGTGAAGGGGCTGCGAAGCATGAGGGAAGGTGAAAGATTGATGGGATCTACGCAGACAAGACCGAAACCCCAGCTGCACAGATGGAGGTGGCAGCCAATGATTCTGCTCAACTGAGTGGCAAGTTGTAAGGCTGGGGCTTGTGACTTGTGGCACCAAGAAGGCATCTCCTCCCTTGCAGATTTGAGCATTTACAGTGTCCTGGTAGCAGGCAAGGGGCAGAAAGTCATGTCTGGGGACATATCAGAGCCAACTATGAGCTTGAACCATAGGTCTGTACCAAGAGGAAGCAGCAGGAGGCAGCAGTGGGGAAACTCCTTACAAGGGACCATATCTACTGATCTGGCCTCCCCAAATGGTGTTTGTTGCTTGCCAGAGACTCAGATGGGGGATGTTGCAGAGAGACTGATTCTTGTCCAGTACTTGTTATTCCAGTCCACATGGACACCAAGGATGCTGCTAGAAGGAGATCTTGGGTGTATCAACAGTGCCTATGATGGTCTGAGAGCGAGAGTCAGGGACATCAGGAACCCTGGGTGTGCCTTATGATTCTGTCAGTTTGGGCAGAAACAGATGGATCCTGTGAGTCACCATCTGTTTTTACAGTTGTTGTTGTTGTCAACAGGTTTCTGCCTCTTTGGGAATCCAGGACTGCCAGGGAGAGACAGGATCCACCTGTCAAAGTGGGGAAGGAGTGTGTCAACAGGGTGACCAACCTGGTGAAGAGAGCTTTAAACAAGAAATGATGGCAGAGAGTGAATACGACAAGCAGTTAAGTATGGTAGCAATGAATGGAGTGACAAGCAGAGTAATAGGAACCAGACACACTTAAGGAAAGAAAGGGTGACAAGACACCAGCCTTAAGTGTGTGTACAAAAATGGATACAGCCTGAGAAACAAGCAGGAGGAGCAAAAGCTCCATGTGCAGTTACAGAACTACAATGTTGTTGGAATAACTGAGATGTGTGAGGACAGCTTGCACAAATGGAGTACTTCAGTGAATGGAAAAAAGCTCTTCAGGAAAAGTAAGGAAGATGAGAGGGAAGGTTGTCCTCTGTGATAAAGAGCAACTTGGATGTATGGACTCTTCTGTGGAATGGACAACGGACTCATTAACAGCTTGTGGTTCAGGATCCAAGGAGAGGCCAGTGAAGGTGATAACGATGGGACTGTGTTTCAGACCACCAGATCAGAGTGAAGAAGTGGGCAAAGACTTCTTTAAATGACTTGAGGAAGTCTTGGGATCACAGATTGATGCTCTTGGAGGGCTTGAACCTCCCTGACATCTACTAGAAGGGGAACACAGTGGAGACTTCTGGAGGGTTCTGAGGATAACTTCTTGATACAGGTAGTGAATGGGCCAAACAGAGGTAATGCACAGCTGGGTCTGCTATTCACTGGGAAGGGAAAAGCTGGTTGGATGGCTCAATCAATCACAGCTTTTCCTGTAGTGACCATGAAACTGAAGTGACTGTGAAGCTGAAGATACTGAGAGAGCAGCAGAATATATATCCTGGACATTAAACAAGCAGACTGCAGCTTGTTCAAGGAATGGATAGAGCTGCATTGGAGGCAGCTCTGAAGGGTAAAGATAAGGGAAGCTGACAGATCTTCAAGGGCTGCTTCCTTCATGCATAACAATGGTCCATTTTGACAGTCAAAAAGGCAAGCAGACATATCAGAAGACTAGCCTGGTTAAGCAGGCCAGGCTCATGAAGAGGCTCCTGTGCCAAAAGACTGTATATGCAGGAAGTAGAAATAGGGACAGGCTACAAAGGAGGAATTTAGAAACCTTGTCAGAGTATGTAGGAATATTGTCAGTAAAGCCAAAGCTCCCAAAGAGCTGACACTTACAAGTGAATTCAAGGGCAACAAGTTAAGCATCTCCTACATTAACAGTAAAAGGCTGAACAAGAAAAATGTGTGCCCATTGCTCAATGGGAAGGGTTATTTAGCAAACAATAAAAGGCAGATAATGCTGAGGTACACAGTGCTTGCTTTGCCTCAGGGTTCAACAACAAGGGTAGATCATGACTAACCAATGTGATTGCTTTCTACAACAAAACAACTGGATTTGTGGATGAAGGATAACATCATAGAATCATCACAAAATCATCATAGAACAGCCCAGACTGGAAGGGACCTTGAAAGATCATCTGGTCCAAGCTTTTGTGGGAAAGGGAGCCTGCATGAGTTTATCTAGAGTATGTAGCAGATTATCTAGTAGATAACAATGAATGTTATCTACCTCAAATTCAGAAAGGCTTTTGGCACTGACTACTGTCTCTGAATGGGCAAAAAACTAGCTGGCTCAGCACTGGCTCTATGGTTGGGCTCAGATGACTGTGATCATTATTATGACCCATTGGTCATAAACTACCTGGAGACCTGTGACAAGAGGTGGAGGTCTGTGAGAAGTGGAGTGCTGCAGGGATCTAAATTGGGACCTGACCTGTTTAACCTCTTTATCAATGATCTGGAGGAGGTAATGGAGAATACTCTCACCAAATTTGTACAGTAGCGGGGTGGGTCAATATGCAGGAAACCAGGGCTGCCATCCAGAGGGACCTAGTCAGGCTGGAGGAATGGGCAGACATAAGCCTCATGAAATGCAACAATGACAAATATCAAGTGCTGCCCATGCAGGAAGCACCAGTGCAAGGACATAGGCTGGGGCCTGGCTGATTAGGGGCACCTCTGTGGGAAAAGACCTGGGGGCCTTGGCAGACACAAGCTGAGCATAAGTGAGCAGTGTGCCCTAGATGCAGAGATGGACAGCAGCACTCTGGGAGGTATTCACAGGGGTACAGCCAGCACATTGAAGGGAGAGACTATCCCCCTCTGCTCAGCACTCACGAGATGCCATCTGGATACACTGCCCAGTTTTGGGGCTCTCTAGTATAGGAAAGCCACTGACCAACTGGAGCAAGACCAGTGGAGGGCCAAACTGGTCAGGACTGGAGGACTTGTCCTATGAGGAGAAGCTGAGAGAATGAGGCTTGTTCAGCCTGGAAAGAGACTGCCTAGAGGCAACCTAGCACAACCTGAGTAGAGGTAAGCAGATCTCCTGAGGTCCATTTCAACCTGAATTATTGTGATTCAAATTACTCTACCCAGTGAACTGGAGCTGCTGGACATTTCCTGTCATCTGTGTTCTGCCAGCAGACATCACCAGCAGAGCAGTGATCACCATTTTGCTGTTCCTAAGATTGTTTTGCATTAGCGAAGTGATGAATCCACTTTATTTGGATGATCAAAGAAATACTGAAAAGCTATTCTTTGACAAATATGTGTATGAATAATTAATATTCTCAGGGTGTTAAGTTCTGCTACGGCAGGGAGATATGGCAGGCAGCTAACAAGGTATAATGGCTAATGCTGCTGACTTGGTAGCCAGAACAATGATCTGTGATAAATGCAGGCACTAACAATACATTCACCAGGCAACTAATGAAATGCTTTCAAGTACTTCATTAATATAGGAAGAACTGTTAATTGTTCTTTTTCACCTTTAAATTTCAACTCAGATTTCATTGCAAATCTTGCTGCATTTAAGGATTTACTTAGTCTTCTCTTTTGGAAACAACTATGTAATGAGCAAACAAAACCCCCCTTCTATATCTGCTTTCTTTCTAACAAAAGTACATACTGTGGCTCATGGATAAAGTACACTGGAATTTACAATGCTCACTGATTACAAAGCTAAACAAAACAAAGGGAGACAATGTGTCTTTACACTGTGTCTTGCAAACTGCTGTTTTTGAAAACTTATCGTGATGGATATTCACAACTGGAACACTGTTTTTCTTTGAAAAGACATGGAGGAGAGTAAGGAAAATCAGTATTGCATTCTCTTCTAGAAAATTATCAGAAGTGGAGTCTTAACACTTCTCTAGGCCATGGGTATGTTGCTTGCTATCATCCTCCACAGCTTCAAAGATTTGGATTATAAACCGCAATTTATTTTCTTCCTTTCTGAGCCACCGGCATTTACATTAGCAAGCTTTTCTCTGAACTCATGAATTCTTTTAAAACTCAGAGCTGATAATCACCAGGACTTGAAAAAAAGCAGAGAATACCACGAGGTTCACATAGAACTGATATTGGCAGCACTGATTTTCATTTTGTAGGCATGTTTACATTTCAATACTGATCTAAGGAGCTGAATAAATGCACAAAATTCTTTATGAAATATTATTGATTGAAAAGACTTAAACTTGTATTAAAAAATGCAGCTCTGTTCAAATTAAAGGATGTATTGATATCATAAGCTTCAAAATAGGAATCTGAAGCTTGTGGATTGTCTACAGCTTATAATGAAAACTTAAGCAGGTCTCAAGGCTTTTACATTTCTATCTATACTTTCATACAATGTACTCTTAACATCTAGAATGTTTTGATCCACCAGGTTATTGAATGAAGTCATGCATAAGTACAGTGTAGTTCACTAAACCCAAGATTGTCTATTGACTAGTCATTTGATTTATCTTTCTGTTTCAGATTTTTAATTGGGCAGATTTTTTTGAGACAGATTTTCTTTACTGACACTTTCTTTACTGACATATTCTAGCAAATGCACTTATTCATTTCTGAAATGTCTACTACATTATTTGGGTTATATTGCCATTCTCTTATCTAATGTAAAAGAGACTGCATTATTTTCAGATGTGGAATTAACAATGGCTTGTTTACTTACTTACACACATTTTGTGCAGAATTAAGTAGTCTTAAAGGCAATATTCCAGCTGCCCTGGAATTAGTTCAGTTACTTTTAGCTTTTCTTTTTGGAAATCAAAGTTGTTCCATTTAAAAAAAAATATTTCTTATACAATTATTTAAAATGTAGATACATGTATAAAACCATATATGCATTAGCACACTTGAGTTTCACCTTGCAGTAACCTGGCAGTCAATGCACAGGCTGTTCCACAGATAGCATACACATTTTCAAGATTGCCAGATATACGAATTGGCAAAATGTTCAGCACTAGCTTTAACATTTAAGAGAAGCATTGCATGACTAATGAGAATAGGGGAACAGTGCTAAAAGTAGAGATTAGCACCAAGGGAGTCAGAAGAGAGCCGTTTCTTGGCAACAGGACCAGAATCAGTGGCATGTTAGCTGGAATTTCTGCAGATGAAATTTCCTAGGTACACTTTCAGCTGTCTGTTGAAGGTAAAATGGTATTTGTTTATATTTTGTAGCTAAGTTATTGACAAATTCAGCATGTTTTACAACTTTAATCCTTTCCCAGTTGGAAGTCAGTCCTACAAAACCATGGACTTTCTATCGTTCATCAAAGGAGGAATAATATGAACACAACTCACTCAACTGCTTTTACTGAAATGTAGCTGAATGGTTTTAGAGAAAGAAGTGCTATTTATTGTCTTTCTAGTCCTTCTGGTATATGAACAGATTTGAACTGGTGGAGATTTTATATTGAGTATAAAGGAGGATTGGTTTTGTGCTCTTTGTTCTTTTCTCCAGAAAAACTTTTCTGAGTGGTGAACTAGTAGGATTACACCTTTTGAGTGCCAGTTCAATGCTGGGAAGTTTGTGGAACACATATATCCTCCCAAAGACTACAGGGAAGGCTACAAAACCTGGATTAAATACTGCATTTTCATGCCAGGAAAAACCTCAGGAAAAAAAAAATCATGAGAGATCTGATGAATATGGAAGCAATGTAAGCTTTTTTCCAAAATCCTAGTATTCAGAAAAGAATATACTGCATTTTAATTTGATTTTAAAAATTTGAGGGGGTAAGAACAGGTTTTTTTAGAAAAAAGTTAAGATATTTATCAGCTCATCTGTTTTTGTAGAATCTGAGACATCTGAGCATCCTTTCATACTTCAGATTCCTAAGCAATCCTATGGTGGCAGGACCAAGGAAAATAAAACTTTTCGGACATTTCAAAAACAGAAAAGGGAGGGGAAGGAACCCTCCCAAAATTGCTGTTAAATAAACCCCAACCTCTTCTGTCTTCCTTTTTATATAGTACAGCATAAAGAAGCCTCTTGAGATATCACTTCTTTAGAGAAAGTATCTAGAAATGATCAAAGAAGAATGAAAATTAGTTGATGTTGCCATTACAGCTCTGAAAACTGATTCAATTCACACTACTTGCAAGAAAATGTGTACCGAATTAGTATGTAACCAGTTGCAATTTGAATCAATTTAATCAATCTCTCAAGATAACTATTCTGCTTAAAAATCAGTTTCACCTGCTAAGGTCATTAATGAGGTGAATCTCATCACTATTCATTAGATATGATTCACCATATTCCATAAGAACTCTTATAACATTAAATGGGTGATTAGACTCTAGTGGAAGATATTACCTGTGGAAGAATCATTATGATTCATTTCCCTTTCTATCTCTTCATTATGTCTTCTGTCCACTAATACATCTGTGAGGCTACCCTCCTTGTTAATTCCTTTTCCATTGTACAGTACATACAGTATGCTGAAAGTAACATTCCAAACCAGTGAAAAGACAATAAAATCTTTATCTCTTCATTAGCCAAGACTAAAAAAAAAAACCCCAAACAACCAAACAAAACCCCACTCCCAATACCCCCAAAACTCAAGAAGCATTTGTTCAACTACCACAAGCCTAATCTTATATCCAATGTCAATGGACATATCTAATGTCAATGATTCACTGATAACTGTAACCGTTTTGAAAATACTATCATGAAACAGATATTTAGGCATAATGAGGCTTTCTGAGTTATCTTTTGAGTCTGTAATACTTTATTAATACTCATGACAGACCAGTTGTAAAGCCATACAAAAGTAATAAATCAGTGCTCTAAAAACATCACCTACTCTTAGACATAAAATAGATAGTACAGCTGAAGGACTATCCCATGTGTTAAGTAAATATTCCCAAGTATTTATATAGAAAGTCAATGCTGCAATGAATTGCATTTTTAAAGCACTCCAGCTTTTCATTATTGCACTTGGACTGTCTCCAAAAGAAATAAGGTCCAGATACTGATCACAACATACAAATACCAGATCTTTGTATGCAGCAGCAACATCTTCTACTGCTGCATTTTTATTGTGATGCTTCAAAGAAAATAGCTCTAAAGAAATATATTCTTAATTTGTGGAACAAAAATATTCACAAAGCATCAAGCTGTCATGGTTGCTGGATGAAATGATGGCAGAGAGAAGGAAAGATGGTTTAGTTCATTCACTTTCTTTGAAATTGGAAGAAGAAAATTTCTTAGATTGTATGGGCACCAATGTTAGTAGGGAAATTATTCTGGAAATCAATTGTGGTACTTGACTCCTAGCCTGTTTTTCTATCACAGCTATTAACTTACATAGTATTTAGAATGAACATGCTGAAAAAACAAGGGAAGCAAAGATCCAATTTGCATTATGACACTGAAGCCATTGATGTCATTAATAATACTTGTTTCAAATTTCAGGGCTTCATGTGTAAGCAAATGTATTTTAGAGTGCTGAAACTTATTTGGAGTTTTAAAGTCTGATTTGCTCTTGTTTTGATCTTACCTAGATTTGAATATATCTGCAAGATTCAAATATACCAATGTAAAATGCTGTTACTGATAAATCATGAGAGTGATTGAAGGGCTTCATCCATCTCTTTTTAAAAGCCCACATGAAATGAAACATTTATTTTAGTTCAGCGAGAGTAGAATTCTAAATCATGGTATCATTAGTACTGTAGTAACTGTCACAGTAGTAACTGAATGCATACTAAAAACTGAAACAGTTGTTCCATTTCTGAAATCAGAGTAAAAGCAATTTGAGATTTTTATTTATTGCACATACTAAAATTCTTCAATGAGTAAATATAACATGTCACTGGAACTATCGATATATTTAGGAGACAGTCTTGTGAAAAATTATAATAAAACATTCTGGCCAAGGAAACATAAGTTCATTTTCAGGTGTTTCAGCTGTTTGCTGAAGTGGCCAAAATCATAATCTGAATGCTGCACCACTGCAGAATATTCTTGTTAAAAAGCCATGGTGAATTATGTCACCTTATTGGAATTTTATCTGCTTGTGTATTTACTTACATATGCTCGGGCAGCAAATCCATTTGGAAACTCAGTATGATTATTGGACTAGTATACAGGGATTTAAAAATGCTGTTACTGTTTTGACTTGCATTTGTTATAACACTTCGCAATGTTTTCTTTAGCCCCACTCTTTAAGATCTCAGAAGATCTCTAATGGGGGTTCCATCATGTTTTGGGGTGAGTGCTGCTGGGTGAAAGCAGATGCAAAGCAACAAAACTTGATTTTGAGCACCATAATTATAACTGTTTATTGACTCAATCTTCAGACTTTGAGATCATGCTGTAGCCTACATTTCATAGAGGGCTTTTTGGGTTTTGTTTTGGGTTTGGTTTGGTTGGTTGTTTTTTGTTTTAACTTATATTAAACCTCTTAATTAAGCTTCTGGTGGTCTACACAAAAAGAATCAAATTTTGAAATTTCTTTTGAAGGCAAAGCAGTCAACACTTGAATTGCACAAAATAACTAGTTAGGTTTCATTGAGTTTGGGGAGCCTCCTTCATTTTCTAGTCATGAAAAGCTAATAGATTTCAGGTAATACACGTCTTTTTGGTAGCATGTTTAAAAAATTGTATTATTATGTTAATTATATTAAATTTTAATTTTTGTTAAAAAAACCCAAGCAAAGAGGAAAAGTACTCCCTAATTCGGAATCAGAATAGTCAATAAACATGGAAGTCAGCTATGATAGGAATGTCTTTTTTTTTTTTACAATAGCCATTTTCTCTGCACAGATAAGGAGGAAGGAACAGAAAGAGCAGGAACCCTAGCAGTTTTTTCCTTAATTTGTCAAACATGTTTAAGTAGTAGCTCACATTGGTGTAAATGGACAAATTGCAGTTGTTTCATTTTTTAGTAAATTGAGGAAGTTAATCTGGTCCTGTTAACAAAACTGTTGGACATGAAAAATCAAAAGATCAAAGTACCACAACATATGATTCTTCCACCTAAAATAAACATAAATATGAAGATGTCTTAATTAGCAGCCCTGTGTGAATCCTTTCTTCTGCTCTCGTATAGCATGGAAAGAGAAACCAGGTAGTCCTGTAACACAGCACTGCCATTGTTATTAACAGCCTGTAAGCTCTGCACTGAATCTGCAAGGTCTCAGGACTGAGGTTTATCCACCTTGTTCTGTCTGAACTTTGTTTGATCTGCCTGTAGCTTTGTTTTACTTGATTTAGCTGTGACAGAAATTTCTTTAATTTACCAAGTGTCTATGGCAAATTTACTTTACTTTTTTTTATCTTATATGCTACAACCACAGTTTTATACAGAAAACCTGCTTGTTGTAGAATCATAGAATCATTTGGTTGGAAAATACCTTTAAGATCACCGAGTCCAACCATACCTGTCCACTGCTAAACCATGTCCCTAAGCGCCTCGTCTACCCGTCTTTTAAATACCTCCAGGGATGGGGATTCCACCACTTCCCTGGGCAGTCTGTTCCAATACTTGACAACCCTCTCCGTGAAGAAGTTTTTCCTAATATCCAATCTAAACCTCCCCTGGTGCAACTTGAGACTGTTTCCTCTTGTCCTATCACTTGCTACTTGGGAGAAGAGACCAACACCCACCTCACTACAACCTCCTTTCAGGTAGTTGTAGAGGGCGATAAGGTCTCCCCTCAGCCTCCTCTTCTCCAGGCTAAACAACCCCAGGTCCCTCAGCCACTCCTCATAAGACTTGTGCTCTAGACCCTTCACCAGCTTCATTGCCTTTCTTTGGACACGCTCCAGTACCTCAATATCATTCTTGTACTGGGGGGCCCAAAAATGAACACAGTACTCGAGGTGCAGCCTCACCAGTGCCAAGTACAGGGGAAGGATGACTTCCCTGGTCCTGCTAGTTACATTATTTCTGATACAAGCCAGGATGCCGTTGGCCTTCTTGGCCACCTCGGCACACTGCTGGCTCATATTCAGTCGGCT
>VYZW01008951.1:92235-131383 GCA_013401315.1 Balaeniceps rex
TCCAGATCATTGATAAAGATGTTAAACAAAACTGGCCCCAACACTGAGCCCTGGGGAACATCACTTGTGACCGGCCTCCAACCGGATTTAACTCCATTCACCACCACACTTTGAGCCTGGCCATCCAGCCAGTTTTTTACCCAGCAAAGAGTATGCCTGTCCAGGCCATGGGCAGCCAGTTTCTCAAGCAGAATGCTGTGGGAGACAGTGTCAAAGGCTTTACTAAAGTCCAGGTAGATAACATCCACAGCTTTTCCCTCATCCAATAAGTGGGTCACCTTGTCATAAAAGGAGATCAGGTTAGTCAAGCAGGATCTGCCCTTCATAAATCCATGTTGACTGGGCCTGATCTTCTGTTTGTCCTGGACGTGCTGTGTGATGGCACTCAAGATGAACCACTCCATAATCTTCCCCGGTACCGAGGTCAGGCTGACAGGCCTGTAGTTTCCCGGATCCTCCTTCCGGCCCTTCTTGTAGATGGGCGTCACATTGGCAAGCCTCCAGTCTTCTGAGACCTCCCTTGTTAACCAGGGGAGAGTGGCTTGGCAAGATCCTCCACCAGCTCCCTCAGCACTCTCAGGTGGATCCCATCCGTCCCCATAGACTTCTGAATGTCCAGGTGGCGTAGCAGGTCATTAACTGCTTCCTCCTGGATTATGGGGGGTTTATTCTGCTCCCCATCCAGAGCTTCCAGCTCAGTTACTGCTGTCTATCCAGAATAAGATTTTTACAATTCTAACACAATAATGTAGTGTAGAGAAATGCAGGTCTGGTATGATTGTAGAGGCCCTGAGAAGTGGAGACACAGGATGCAATGTAGAGGAGTAGAGGCACGGGATGAGGAGAGGGGACACAGGCTTGGCATTGGAGATCCCACAGCTACCAACAACTCTCCAGTGGTCAGTTAAAGAAATGCAGACCCAGGGATGGGCACACCTGGTTTTAGGGGTAACAAAGAGAACACAGAAATAGTATCTGGCATGTAAAATCCACCATCGATGGTAAATTTGAATGTAACATGGTGCTGCAAAACAATGAAGAAAGAGAAATGTATAAAAGCATGTTAAGGAAATGTCCTTCAGCAGTCTGCAACTACCAATCTCAAGACCCAGAGAAGCAGACGAAGGGTAAGCAGAACAGCAGAAAACAAGGATAGAAATGAAAAGTATTACAATTTTAACTGTATTATTATTGATATTGAGATTATTTCTGTATAGAAGTATTGTAACTGTCTTTTTTTTTTTTTAAATCCTGTAATAAATAGATTTCAACCAATGATTTTTGAAACATTTTAGATATATTAAGGATAAATAGACATAGGTGTGCTTTCTCTTTGCCCATAAACAGAATCTTGAGCAAAAAAAAAGGGAATAATTCTCTTAGTAAATTTTGTCCTTTTCAGACCTCTCTTCTGCTAGCAGTCCCTTTACAGAGGTTTGCAGTTGTTGCATTGGTGGGTCATGAGGAAGTAATTGCTCTGCTGAGGAATATTTTCCAATAATTTGCATAGGCCTGTAGTACATACTTAAGAAGTTACAGACAGCACTGCTTTTCTGAATGTGGGCTAATCCAAAGGATTGTTTTCATAATGTTTTCCAGATTAATATTTGATTTTTCTATGAGTAGCCATATTCAGCTATTCTGTACAATGCTTGCATTGTGTCTATATGAAGTGTGCTATACCTAACCTATAACCTGCGAAACAGAAATTGTTCTCATATTTAAACTGCAGGGTACATGCAAAATCAACTGCATGTTGGGAAATCTTGATGGAGGTGTTTGTTTCAAGAGGCATTTGAAGTGTGAATGCTGGCTGACAAAGTAGTTGTAGAAGTCAACGGATACAGAAAAATTCTTCTACTCAGTCTCAGCAAATGCAAGAGCTCTTCTTTGCTCTGTTTAGACCATTTCATATCAATCTGCATGTCTAACTGCAAGTGGTCAACTGAATCTGTAAAAAGACTTCTAGTTTTCTCTTCATCCCTCATTACACAAAAATCTGCATAAAGCCTCTTACTAACTTCTCAGCCACTCCAGTGGACATAAAAGTGTTCTGAACACCACTTTATGGTCCATGTCTGACATCAAACAAAAGAATTAACTATCATTTGGACTCCCCATTGACTTGGTAGATACATCCAGCCCTTGTGCATGTTTTATTGTCACTGGTTTCACATTGAAGACCTGTTTTCTTCAGTCAAAACAGCAAAGAAGTATAAAAAGAAATATGTCACGGACAGCTGAAACACTTTTTGGTTTTCCTTTCTAACAATTTTTTCCTGTCTATGTATATGTAATACATACGTATGTCTTATAAAATACATATATCACCAGTTACTCCCACACGGACAGAGCAACTAAGTCAGTAGTCCAGAATTTGTATTTGTGTATACTATTTTGTAATCTATCATATGCAATCATTCCTTTATTAACTGAACTTATCTCAATAAGCATTTATCTTTAAGAAATTCTGTTTCTGCTTGTCCTTCAACATGTGGCATGTCATTGTTCCTTAAAACAAGTTGTTCAGGGTTGCTTAGCAAAGGGATCTTTGCTGTCACTGTCTTATTATAAGTAATTGTGTGTGTCTTTTCATGTAGATGTTGAAAGCTGTAATTCCTCCTATTTTAAAATCGTTCCCACTCTTTCTAATTGACAAGTGCCCTTATCCAAATTTTCATATTTAAAGGCACCATGGTGCCTTTAAATATGAAAGGTATTTCATATTTAAAGGTAAATATGAGGTAAAGGTATACTGTAGCACTGGCAGATTTCTAGGGGTTCAGTGTGAATGAATTAATCAACAAACAACACCTTCTACTAAATTGCTTGCATTTTTTAACTGTTGAATATAATTTGGTGTTTTAAAAAATTCCATCAACCTGCCAGCCCAAGTACTGATTGCATGTTCTGCTCTTTGCATGTGCCAGTCTCTCTCTCTTCTAAACAAAGAGATGCCTCCCAGTAGCTTTCAGCTGCTAAGTAGCTTTGCCATTGCAATACATCTCAGTGGTCAGTTTCAGGGTCATATGAAATGTCTGTGTTTTCTGGCTCCTAATGGAATAATTGTACTTTTTACTCCTATAATGTTTCTTCTTGGTGTCAGGCCTGACTCAGCACAGTCCCTTTAGCTCCAGTGATGGTGAGAAGAAATTAAATTCTGGCACAAGTTTATTCAGTTTTATCCTTCTATTGGCGACAGTTCAGTGAGAAGTAGGACTCTTGCACAGAAGCTCTTCTGCCAAAGATTTGCTCCTTTTCCATCATGTAAGTATCTCTTCCTGACCTCCATTAATTTTTGGTATGACTATGGTTCAAGTAATGGTTTTTTAAGATTTTTTTTTTTAATTGTTTTTATGCATACAGATCAAGGGATTCAGATGTGTGCTGCACAAAAAGGCTTCAGCTCACTCTGCCTCTTTCTTATGCTCACTAAAGGAGAGATTGTCTCTGGTGCCATCTCCATGATTTTAGGAAAGCTGATGTGGACATTGCCTCCCACATTTTCCTTATACAATTTCACCTCTGCTGGAGTCCTTGTCAGGAAATGTATCTTAAAGCAGCATTTGGGCTGCTTTGTTTTGTAATGAAAGGATAATCAGGGCTTGAGCACATAGTCTACTTTCACCTTTGCTCTGGCTTGCGAATCCTGGAACTATTTGCTCCTGTGGGTGAACACTGAGATTACTGTCACTGTACTGAGTATATATTCATGTCATTACATGAACCTTTGCTGTTTTGAAAAAGCAAAAGTTCTTTCTTTTCCTCTTAAGTAAAAACAGATTAGTGTAATTACTCCTGTGTTGGCTGTACACTCATTTTCCTCTCCTCAAAGAAAATAAGCTATTTCAGGTCTAACATTTTTAAGTTTGAAACTGTGAAAATATATATTTTTTTAAATTACATAAGCTAACATATAACTGAGGAGAAAAAACGTTATATAAACCATAGGAAAAGGTTAGCTATATTTTACAGCCAAAATGTTAATCAATTAATTTTTAACCCTTAGAGAGAATATAGATCTCAGTTAGAAGTATCGTATGCCACGCACATAGTTTATACTCATAAATCAGAAGTATATGTATTGATTTCAATGGTTCCTGATTTGCAGTCATGTAAAGAAGATCATAATCAGGCTGTATGTTATTTTCTAATTCTGTTACAAGGGAAAGAAGAGCTGGGAGAGGCTCGCTTGAGAGCTTAGCTTGCACGAAATTGATTTATAGTATGGTTACATTAACATGACTATGCAGACACTGGTATCAGTTTTTTATTGACATAACTTACTTACTTTAAATTGCCTAAAGGAGCAGCTCTGAAAGTTTTATTTACAAGCACTGTAAGAGAAACTTTTTTTTTCGGTAGCCTTATAGATATGTGTTTACTGACATTCATCCTTTCTATCTATTTTGTCTGTATATCTTCTGTGGTAGACAGTACATCAGATAAACTGTGACCCATAGAAAGTTTCTTTCTTTCATTTGGATTACTCTGAGTTGATAAATTCAAAATGGTTTTGCTAACAAGGATAAAAAATTTTATGAATTATCTGGATTATCTATTTTTTCTTTGCACACTCAAGGTATGTAACACAGATTTCTAGAACAGATTTAATGTCACTTATTGGTTGTACCTATTGTAAAATCATTTTCTGAAACTCCAAAATGATTTTCATATAAGACTGAGGAATGTGTTTTCTTGTATGTATTTCTGATACTCATTTATTCTGCAGATATAATTTCACTGGTAGAAAGACTATATAGATCAAGCAGAGTAAGCTGGTTTAGTTATGAAGAGGTAACAACTTTTAATCTTTCTGCACACTAATTTAAGTTTTGTATTCTCCTATAGAATGCTACACGATGTCTTCTGAAGTAGGCATGGATTCTATAAAATGATTAAAAATAAAAATGTATGGATTGCAATTATATTGTGGAGTGATAGCTTCATTGGTATCAATTCAGGACTCTTGAAAGTTGTTTCCCCTAAAATCTCTGCTTAGAAATGCTGGTATTTGCTTTTTTGTGGGTTTGTTAATTCTCTTCAGGTTTTTCAGTGTCTGACATTCTGAATAAACTTAGCCATTTTGCCTTTGTCTGTGGTGAGAAGAAGTGTTTGCATCCCAAGAAAATGTATTTATATGTTTGAACCTAATTTAACTTAAGCCATTCTGATGTTGTACTGTTGTAGATTCTTTTAATATAGTGACATTCTGCTGGAAGTAGTATGATCTCAAAGGCAGCCAAAACTTCAAATCTGTTTTAGAGACTACATTCTTACTAATGGGGTTTCATAGTGGTGGATTCTGAAGCTCTGGCTTCACTTCTGTTGAAGCCAGGAGTGGTCAAGCAATGTCTAGAACTGTCTTACAAACAAAAAGAAAGGAGATTTGGGTGCTAATGTGGTTACCTGTACTGATTTTCTTATGAAATTGTTGCAATCTCATTTCAGGTATGTGACACAACTGCTAATAACTTTGAGGATAGGGAAGACCTGGAAAATTACTAGAAGCATCATAAGTTTCTAATGTCAATTCCATGCCAGCTCCTGGCAGACTTCTTGATCAGCTTTTTTCATCTTGTGTTGTTATGCAGTACTGCAGGAGGCTGTCATTGACTGTTTCCTATTGTTGCTTGATATCTATTTCTCACATCCATCATCAGTGTGTGAAACAAGGTACAGAAAATAAAAATAGAAGAGACATATCTATCAACTTCTGTAACTTTGTACTGCTGCTTAGATCACATCCTCCACAGCTACAAATTGGACCATTCCTTGAGCCCCATATTGCAGGAGGAAAAATAGCTAATAGGATGCAGAAATGAAAGTGGGAAGAAAAAAGTATTTTGGCATTGAGTTTGTTGGAGTTGAGAGCAGGGGTGGCATAAACTGGGGCAAGATGTAGGCCAGATGCAAGGCATAAGATTTTAATATCAAGAAAACAGGAATAAGGCAACCATGGAAGCAGAAGGTAGACAGTGGACAATTGTTTAGAAGTTTCATCTTCTGTCCTCCATCTGAGAATGGTGAGAAGACTGAAATTTTGCATCTTCTGAATGAAAGCAGACAAAAATTGTTTCTTCAAGGGATAAATTAGTCTATTTTTACATGCCTACTCTATTCTTGACTCAAAGAATAAAATACGTGTAACTATATGCAGAGGTATTGAGCTATGGCACAGGAAATACATTTGGGAAGGACAAAGAATAGCAAGAATAAGGCTGACATAGGTTTGGATAGACGTGCCAATTCTGAATATTCAGCCAAACCTTACTAGAATGGAATGGAATGGAATAGAATCATTAAGGTTGGAAAAGACCTCTAAGATCGTCTAGTCCAACCGTCAACCCAACACCACTGTGCCTACTAAACCATGTCCCAAAGTGCCACGTCTACGCGTTTTTTGAACACCTCCAGGGATGGCGACTCCATCACCTCTCTGGGCAGCCTGTTCCAATACTTGACCACTATTTCAGCAAAGCAATTTTTCCTAATATCCAATCTAAACCTCCCCTGACACAACTTGAGGCCATTTCTTCTCGTCCTATCGCTAGTTACTTGGGAGAAGAGACCAACACCCACCTCGCTACAACCTCCTTTCAGGTACCTGTAGAGGGCAATAAGGTCTCCCCTCAACCTCCTCTTCTCCAGGCTAAAAAACCCCAGATCCCTCAGCCGCTCCTCATAAGACTTGTTCTCCAGACCCTTCACCAGCTTCGTTGCCCTTCTCTGGACACGCTCCAGCAACTCAATGTCCTCCTTGTACTGAGGGGCCCAAAACTGAACACAGTACTCGAGGTGCGGCCTCACCAGTGCCAAGTACAGGGGTGTGATCGCTTCCCTACTCCTTCTGGCCACACTATTTGTGATACAAGCCAGGATGCTATTGGCCTTCTTGGCCACCTCGGCACACTGCCAGCTCATATTCAGCCGGCTGTCAACCAGTACCCCCAGGTCCTTTTCTGACAGGCAGCTTTCCAGCCACTCTTCACCAAGCCTATAGGGTTGCATGGGGTTGTTGTGACCCAAGTGCAGGACCTGGCACTTGGCCTTGTTAAACCTCATACAACTGACCTCGGCCCATCGATCCAGCCTGTCCAGATCCCTCTGTAGAGTTTTCTACCCTCAAGCAGATCGATACTCCCGCCCAATTTGTTGTCATCTGTAAACTTGTTGAGGGTGCACTCAAACCCCTCATCCAGATCATTGATAAAGACATTAAACAACAGTGGCCCCAAAACTGAGCCCTGAGGAACACCGCTTGTGACCGGTCACCAGCTGGATTTAACTCCATTCACCACAACTCTCTGGGCTCAGCCATCCAGCCAGTTTTTTACCCAGCAAAGAGTGCACCTGCATAAACCATGAGCTGCCAGCTTCTCTAGGAGAATGCTGTGGGAGACAGTGTCAAAGGCTTTACTAGAGTCCAGGTAGACAACATCCACAGCCTTTCCCTCATCCACTAGGCAGGTCGCCTGGTCATAGAAGGAGATCAGGTTAGTCAAGCAGGACCTGCCTTTCATGAACCCATGCTGGCTGGGCCTGATCCCCTGGTTGCCCTGCACATGCCTGTTGAGCGCACTCAGGATGAACTGCTCCATAGTCTACCCTGGTACTGAGGTCAGGCTGACAGGCCTGTAGTTCCCCAAATCCTCCTTCCGGCCCTTCTTGTAGATGGGCGTCACATGGGCAAGCCTCCAGTCATCTGGGACCTCCCCTGTTAACCAGGACTGCTAATAAATTATGGAAATTGGCTTGCAAGCTCCTCCGCCAGCTCCCTCAGTACTCTTGGGTGGATCCCATCCAGCCCCATAGACTTGTGAGTGTCCAGGTGACGTAGCAGGTTGTTAACTGCTTCCTCCTGGATTATGGGGGGTTTATTCTGCTCTCTGTCCCCGTCTTCCAGCTCAGGGGGCTGAATACCCTGGGGATGACTGCTCTGACTATTAAAGACTGAGGCAAAGAAGGCATTAAGTACTTCAGCCTTTTCCTCATCCTTGGTGGCAACGTTCCCCCCCGCATCCAATAAAGGATGGAGATTCTCCTTGGCTCTCTTTTTGTTGTTAATGTATTTGTAAAAACATTATTTATTGTCTCTTACAACAGTGGCCAGATTGACTTCTGGCTGGGCTTTCGCCTTTCTAATTTTCTCTCTGCATGACCTAACGAGATCCTTATGCTTTTCTTGAGTTGCCTGCCCCTTCTTCCAAACGTGGTAAACTCTCCCTTTTTTCCTGAGTCCCAGCAAATGCTCCCTGTTCAGCCATGCCGGTCATCTTCCCTGCCAGCTTGTCTTTTGGCACATAGGGACAGCCTGCTCCTGCGCCTTTAAGACTTCCTTCTTGAAGAATGCCCAGCCTTCCTGGACCCCTTTACCCTTCAGGACTGTCTCCCAAGGGACTCTCTCAAACAGTGTCCTGAACAGGCCAAAGTCTGCCCTCCGGAAATCCGCGGTACTGGTTTTGCTGACCCCCATCCTTACTTCTCCAAGAATCGAGAACTCTATCATATCATGGTCGCTAAGTCCAAGACGGCCTCCAACCACCACATCTCCCACCAGTCCTTCTCTGTTTGTGAACAGCAGGTCAAGCGAGGCACCTCCCCTGGTAGGCTCACTTACCAGCTGTGTCAGGAAGTTGTCTTCCACACTCTCTAGGAACCTCTAGACTGTTTCCTCTCTGCTGTGTTGTATTTCCAGCAGACGTCCGGTAAGTTGAAGTCCCCCATGAGAACAAGGGCTAGCGATTGTGAGACTTCTGCCAGCCGCTTATAGAATGGTTCATCTACCTCTTCATCCTGGTTGGGTGGTCTACAACAGACTCCCAGCAGGATATCTGCCTTGTTGGCCTTCCCCTTATCCCCTCATCCTTACCCATAAGCACTCAACCTTAGCATCACAATCATTGAGCTCTATACAATCGAAACACTACCTAACATACAGAGCCACCCCACCACCTCTTCTTCCTTGCCTATCCCTTCTGAAGAGCTTATAGCCATCCCTTGCAGCACTCCAGTCATGAGAGTCATCCCACCATGTTTCTGTGATGGCAACTAAGTCATAGCTATCCTGCTGTACAGTGGCTTCCAGCTCCTCCTGTTTGTTGCCCATGCTGCATGCATTGGTGTAGATGCACTTGAGCTGGGCTATCGATTTCAGCCCCAACATTGGCATGGCACCCTTAGGCTCTTCTCTAGTGAGCCTGGTTATATCCCCTTCCTCCTTCGAATCTAGTTTAAAGCCCTCTCGATAAGCCCCGGCATCTCACGAGCGAGAATGCTTTTCCCCTTTTGAGATACCTGAACTCCATCTGTTGCCAGCAGGCCCAGTGCCATGTAAACCTCCCCATGATCAAAAACCTCAAAATTCCACCAATGGCACCAGCCCCTGAGCCACATGTTAATCAGGTGAGTTGTCCTGTTCCTTTCGGTATTCTTCCCTGCCACTGACAGGATTGAGGAAAACACTACCTGTGCTCCTGATCCTTCAACCAATCGCCCCAGTGCCCTTTTGATGGCTTTTGGACGTCTCTCTGCAACCTCATCACTGCCAACCTGCATAACCAATAGCGAGTAATGATCAGAGGACCGTAGCAGACCAGGGAGTTTCCTAGTAATGTCTCTAACCCGGGCCCCAGGGAGGCAGCAGAATTCCCTGTGGGATGGGTCTGGTCAGCATATTGGGCCCTCTGCTCCCCACAGAAGGGAATCACCTACGACAATTACCCTTCTTTTTTTCTTGACAGAGGCAGTCATAATGTGTGGTGCTCACTCACTCACCCTGGGCAACCCCCTGGATGGACCTTCCATCCCCCCATCCCCCCTCCTTCTGCTTGGTGGCAAGAGGGTAGAGGATCCTCTGCTTCTTGTGGAGCCTCCATCTGCTGCCTTGGCCTCAGGGATGGTAGGGTGTGGCTCCACCAATCTATCTCCCTCTCACACTCCCTGACATTCCTTAACCTTTCCACTTCCTCTTTCAGCTCAGCCACCAGGCTGAGCAGATTATTCACCTGCTCACACCGAAAACAGCTGTTGTCTCTGCTGCCCTCCAGTATGAGTGACAGGCTCAGGCACTCCCTGCAGCAGGAGGCCTGGACAGCTGTAATGTTTCTGTCTTTGATACTGTTCTGATTGTACTACTACTAAATAAAACATGTCAAACTTGGTATATTCAAAATGCTGACTTCTGGTACAGTGAAAACCTAAATGGAGAGCTGGTTTTGAAAACTGTTGTAAATGTTCTGTAACTTAAGTCTTTTCTCCTAACACTGAGGCCTAGGTATTGCTGGGGGTATTTCCCCTCCTTCTACCCACCTGCTGTTTAGGTACTTCATGTTATGGTTGATGGAACAAACCTTCTAAATTAGACTTCCTGGGAAATTCTGCTAATGCATTGCCATGTGTGTTACCACAACACAGCGTGTAGGTATATAAACAGATTAGAACCGATTAAAGTGTAGCATTTCTTTTGGTCTTGTTCTTTCTCAGAATCATTAAACACACTAAATGAATTTGAAAAAAAAATAACAAGAGAAGTTAATTAAGCAATCATCCTTTTTGCTTTTGTCCTACCCAAAGGCTTGTTTTTCTGATTTGCTGTTTTCACTATGGTTTTGAAACAAAACTATTTTGAGTTTGTAGGATTGAAAACAGAGAAATTAAAATACCATTGGGCTCCATCCAATTTCAGCTAATGGATGCTTTCTTACATTTAGTATATTAAATTGCACAATTCTATATGGCATTATTTTAAATGTGTATTATGTTATTCCCCCTCTACAATGCCATATTTGGAAAAAAAAAAAAGTCTTAAGCATGTCTCATTGTACCTTAGTTAAATAAACTACAGGCAATAATTGGGGATTGCATGTCAGCATATCCATAGCTGGGAGACCAGCTATGGAATAACAACAGTTGTATTGTAGCTATTTTTAGGCAAGTCAGTCATCTTGCCATAGAAATATTTCATTTTCTATGTCACAAGCTATTGTTTTTGAACATCCTTACAGTTGCTATTACCATATTTGCATCTTTCCTTTGGCAAATTCGTACATTCTACATATATGTAAAGTTGAGGCATACAGTGACTAAAGATTTTTTTCAAGGCAGTTATGTAAGTCTGTATCAAGGTGCATAGAAAGCATTAGATATAAATATGTGGACGTTTCTTGAGAATGCTAAGTCATGTCTTAACTGTTGGGAAGGACTGTGATCCTTTTGCCTGCCGGTCTTTACAGTGCACGAACTAAAGAGCAAATTGTCCTACAAAAAGTTGCAATAGGACTGCCTGTTTTTCTCATGCTGAGGTTCTCAGTAAGGCATTACTTTCCCTTGAAAGAGAATTATTTCTTTTTCCATTTGTGGTCTCTCTTTCCATCTTGTGAAAAAGGCAGGACAGACCTACATTCCTTCAAGGTACTAATATGTTTTAGGCTTTTATATTGCTTTTTCATAGAAGTATGAATATTCCTTTACCATACATGGAAGCAATATGTATTTTTAATCTGCACTAGAGAAGAGAGATAATGCTATCAATACTGGAAGTGGTGCACAGGATGTCTTAGTCAGAGTGGCACAATCCTTGTTTTTTGTCCCAAGCTTTGGTCCCCTGACAGTGCCTGCTTTGGTCACAGAGCAGATGACAGAGACACCCAGCTGATGCACCAGTTTGCACAGCAGACTCTGGGATCTTCCTGAGATCATCTTGAGTTCCTGGGTACTTGCTCTGGGTACTTTTTCTGGGATCTGGGAACTCCTGGGAACCCTTGTAGGAACCTGAGGGTTCCTGCTGCTGCCAAGTAAGGCTAAGAATAAGGTAAGGGTAGCTCTAGCAGCTTCTAACAAATTTTCTCAGCTGTCCTTGATCAAAGTGTGTTTGCACCCTTTGTTCTAGCTGACCCCTGATTAGGGAGAGTCAAGCACCCTTTTAGCCCATGTTAGAGAGAAGCCCATATAAGAACCACATCCAGAACACAGCTTCTAAAGCACAGCAGCTTGTGCAGAAGAGCATGAGGAGGAGTGTGGGCTAGTAAATTTTCTCTATCCAGCATACACATCCTGAGATATGGTGATCATATGCCACAGGGCACAGGTACTGCTGGAGAAACTGTCCCTTTGCAGTTGGACTTTGGGACCCAGACAGAGCTTTAGAGGAAGATGCAGCTCTGCAAGCCTCAGGCTGTAGGGAGTGCCTAAGGCTTCTTGCAGAGGCTGGGACATGTGGTCTTCTAGGCTGCAGGAGGTATGCAGTTACTGAGAAGCCAAAGTGAAAGAGCTGTGGGGAGGAGGTCAGCATACTGTGCAGCATCAGAGAGGATGAGAAAGATCAACTGGATCTTCTCTAAGACACTGCAACTTCACGAACCTGAACTTTCCCCTGCAGCAGAGGTGCAGGAAGAGCCTGCACCTATGAATTTGGAAAGTGGAAACTACCATCAAGATTAAGGCTGGAAGCCAGTGACTTCTTGTACCAGGAGAAATGCTCTTGCTCCACCTTATGACTTGCAATTACAGAATGGATTCACTGCCATTGTAGCTGATGAGGAGCTTGGAGTGCCATCAAATGGAACATGTCTGGGGGCTGTGTCTGACATACTCAGGACCACTAGAACAAGCAGCAAATGATAGGACTAGGGGACTACTAAAGAAGATGGAGGCCCCTGTCTGCTAACATGATTTGTCATCTGGGAATGTTTGCTGCTTCCTGGGGGCTTATGTTCTGGATGTTGTGGAGTGGTTGCCTAGGCTCATCTAGCCTTACAACTACTATCCCTGCAGGTGCCAATGATATTGCTAGGATGATAAGGAAAGCATCAGGCATGACTGCAGGGTTCTAGGTGCAATGGTCAAGGTATGGGGGGCCAGGTGTTCTCTTCAATTCTGCTGGTGAGGAGGAATGGCCTGAGCAGGACTTGACAAATTCTGCAGATTAACAAATGTTTGTGCACCTACTGTTGGCATTGGGGTTTTGGTTTCTGTGGCCATGGGACCCTCTTTGAAGGTGAACAGCTTCTTGGAAGAGATGGGGTCCGTTTGAATAGACAGCACAAAAGTATCTTTGACAGCAAGCTGGTCAACCTGGTAGGGAGAGCTTTAAATTAGAAACAATGGGGGAGGGAGTGGTTGCCCCAGTAAACAAGTAAGGAAGTTGGAGGATATGGTAGGCAAGTCAAGGTGCCAGAATGATGGGAACAGATGAAACCTAGCAATAAACAAAACATAGCTGAAGTGCAATCACTCTGAGCTCAGGCATGTAAAGAAGGAACTGTCTGCAGAACAGTCTTATGGGGAAAGCTCTCAAGTGTGTTCTGGTGACTCTGCACACTTGGGTGCATCTCTGAAATACCACTAGACTAATGCACACAACGTGGGCAACAAATATGAGGCATTAGAGGTATGTATGCAATTAGAGGGCTAAGACCTATTTGGGACTGTGGAGATGTTGTGTGATAGCTCACATGACAGAACCACGCAATGGAGGGATACAGGCTATTTAGGAAGGACAGTCTGAGAAGGTGAGGAGGCGGAGTTGCCCTATGTGTGAGAGAGTAGCTGGAATGCACAGGGCTCTGGGCACAGGTCAGGAGTGAATCAAGAGTTTACAGATCAATATTAGTGAGCAGATCAACATGGGTACTGTTGTAGTGGGTATGTGCTATAGACCTCCTGATCAGGAAGTAGATGAGGCCTTCTTCAAACAATTGAAAAGAAGCCTCATGTTCACAGGCCCTGATCATCAAGGGTAGCTTTAACCACCCTGATATCTGCTGGAAGGACAACACCACAGGACTCGAGCTATTTGTTGTGTGCATTGATGACAACTTCCTGGCACAGGTAATTGAGGAACCAAGGAAAGGTGCTCTGCTGGACCTGATACTTATAAACCAGTTGGTCAGAGATGTGAAACCATCAGTGTTAGTGGTGTGGAAGAAGAAACAACCATCAGCATTATGTACCTCCTTATGAAGAAGCACAGAGCCTGAAAATTTGTCACAACAACCCTCACACACCTGTCCCAAACAAGTTCAAGCCACTCACCTTAGGACCCAGGTGAGCAGGGAAAGCATGAGCATAACACCAAGAAAAGGGTTAGAAACTGTGTGTATAACAATTTTAACTGTATTATTATTACTTATTATGGAGCATATAACATGCTCCAATCCCTCAATCACCTTTGCTGCCCTGATGTTTTATTTCATGACACTATTTATTTTATTAAATTTCAGAGTGTTGGAAATTATTGGGCAATACGTCTTTTAGAAAGGTTTGAGCAGAAAACATTAATAAAAAATTTAAAAATCAGCTAGTACACTTTAAAAATGTGTTACTGTAGAGTTTTGTTTTGTATGGTAATGAAGGGTAAATGTTGTAAATTAGGCAAGTCACACAGAAGTCAAAAATATGACAGCTTGACCCTATTATTCCTTATAGTTTCAGGCATTCCAATACCTGTTTCAGAAATGCACTGGTGTGTTTTGCTTTTAATCGCAATCCTCCCTCATCTGAATGTGATACCTTGCAGAAGATTTGCTCTTTCCACTCACCTGCTGGGGCAACCATCATTAAGTTCACAATGTGAAAAATTCTTCATTTTCACCTGTTCTTTCCCCTCCATCACAGAAAATTCAGGATTGCAAAAGCTGTCATTCTTTTCCTGTCTTTTGGTAATATAATGAACAAAAGGTGGTTTGTGCCTCTAGCAACAGTGTGTTTATACATTCTAACAATTAACAAAGACTTCTAATTTCTAATAGCTGTTTCCAACTGTTTCATTCTAACCACTAAGGACTATGTCTCATTTTGTCTTAAGTCAAAAGTTGCTTTCTCAATTCTTTTTATAGTATCTTCTATATTTTAGGTGTCAAGCTGAAGTTTCAAAACTTAATTCCAGTCTACTGCCTCATTTCCTACTGGAAAATGCTCTTTCTTTAAGACAACTTCTGGATCTTAACAACTTAGACACTAAAATATTGTGGTAGGAAAAAGTCCTGAAATGTAACGTCATATTGAAGCTACAGAATTTTACCTTTACACGGTAAAATTTCAGTTGAGATTCAAGCTCTCAAAGGTAATAATCTGCCTTTCTTATGAGACACACTGCAACTTGCCAACACTTTCAGTGAATTGGATTTATTTCTAAATCTAGATTTAAATATTACATCTTTGGCCTCTCTTCAGTTTGTGTCATCATATAGTGAGGAATAAAATGGTGTCTCAAATGTCACATTTGGTTTCTGCATAGTTATATTAAGTCCCAATTTAAACATGAAAAATCTATACTTGGGAACACATGTAACACTTACACATGTGTAAAAAAAGGCAGTGATACACACAAATACCTGCATTTACATAAAGAAAAAAAAAATTATGTATTTTTTATGTTACTTCTATTGTTAACATTATTTATACATATTTTAAGTACTTTCTGCTTTAATGCAGAATATTAAAGATTAATTGCAAACATGTTTAGCCTGCTAAACAATAAAATACTGAGAAAAGATATTACATGCAGACTAAACTAACATATGTCTAATACCCAAAATGCAAATTCACATTTAAATTCTTGAATAAAATATATATAATAAACAATGAAAATTCCTTGGGCAGCATTCCTTATTGCTTGATAATATAAAGATCTGTAGAGAACTCAAAGTCTTTTATTTTACATGAGTGACAAAATGTGATGATATTAGCAGTGTTTTAAAGTGAACACTAAACTAGGTGAAGGAACTGGATAGACTCTAGAAAGGAAGATTTACAACTCAGCATTTGAAATTACAAATTTTCTGTCAAAAAGAAATTACTAATCAGAGAACAGATATTGGTCAATCATCTTTTCTGATACCAGGGTTCCATCAGTGTGTGGGTTTTTTCCATGTCTTTCCTGTGCTGTACTTGACTTTCTTTTTCAGCTGGAATCTTCTATAGATTAATTAATTTTATCACAGAGAGATTGTAAAAGAAACAATTGATAGAGCAGAATTCCAACATTTGCTCTTTTTAGAGAACTGAAAAATTGGTATGTTATCTCATACTTCCATAGTCTGTGTAACTGATTCAATAATGTTATATAATTCTACAGTTAGTTTATAGTAATTAAATATAGGTTTTCTATTACTTTATTAGCACTTGCATTTGAACATTATGCAATGTTTCATTACAAAGAACCTCTGAAAAAAGAAATAACTGATACTTTTGTTTTCATCTGGACAAATAAAGCGAGTAGAAGGAAATAGAGCAATAAACCAGATTTATTATAATGTGACTCTTTTAAAATAAGTTTTATATTAATAATATAAGAAGATTTATATTAATATGTGGTGGGTTAACCTTGGCTGACTGCCAGGTGCCCACTCAGCTGCTCTCTCATTACCTCTCCTCAGCAAGACAGGAGGATAAAAAAAAGACGAAAAAGCTCGTGGGTTGAGATAAAGATAGCGAAATCTCTCACCAATTACCATCACTGGCAAAACAGACTCGACTTGGGGAATTAATTTGTTGCAAATTAAAAATAGAGTAGGATGGTGAGATCCAAAGACAAGACTAAAACCACCTTCCTCGCCCCTCCAATTCTTCCCAGGTTCAACTTCACTCCATTCCTGACTGCTCCACCTCCTCCTCCCCCAAGCACTGCAGGGAAATGGGGGGCTGCTGTCAGTCCATAACAAGCTCCCCTCTGCTGCTCCTTCCTCCTCACACTTGTCCCTGCTCCAGCGTGGTTCCGCTCCACTGGCCACAGTTTTTTCAGGAAATATCCACCTGCTCCATCGGGGTCTCTCCCGGGGCCGCAGGGACATCTCTGCCGGGGCGCCCGGAGCAGCTCCTGCCCTCCTCCCGCTCTCCCCTTGGGGCTCGCAGGGCTGTTTCTCACACTGTTGCCCTCAGCCCCGGCTGCCGGGCAGCGTTTTGCCCTTCCTTCCCCAGGCTTTCCCTGAGGCGCCCGCCCGTGGCTGAGGGGCTCAGCCGTGCCCTGCGCTGGGGCCGTTGGAGCCGGCTGGAACCGGCTGTGTCCGCCCTGCAGCCCCCATTGGCCCACACCTTGTCATGTAAACTCAATGTCATATATTTTTCACCATAACTACACTGATACACTGAAAAATGAATTGCTACATCTCAGCCCCTTAGATCTGATAGTTTATGGGTTTGGGGGTTTTCTTATACCCCTTGCATCATCCCCTGTTTTTCTGAAGTTCATACTGGAGGAGAAAAAGGGAGGAAAGAAAAAAAACCCACTAACTTAAATACTTTGATAGCCACATGGGAACATTCAAATTTTCACAAGATTATCCAAGTAGAGGTCACCTCTTATCCTTTAGAAGCTCAGCATTAACACCAACAAGAAACTTGAACTGACTTAAGTACACTAAAGCATTATAAAGTTATTTAAACACATGTTTATATACAAATGTAAGAGTATTAGAACTGGTTTGACGTTGCACCTTAAAAGTTATGCTATTTAGTAGGAGTTCAGGAAACAGGAAAATTATGCAAGGCCCAAAAAGTATGACTGATGAAGAAAAATGGAATCGTAGCTCCCAAAAGGAAGAAAACAACCATTTGATACCTAGTAGATTTGCAAGCAGGCATGAGGTACAGTTTGTTTGCCATGTCCGCAAAGAATGACACATGAACTAACAGGCTTAAACTACAGGAAGGAAGATTTAGATTTGCCATTGAGAAATCTTCCCACTTAGCGATAACATCACACTGGAATAGATTGTAAAAGGGGTTGTCCTCCATTGCAAGGGTTTTTAAAAAATGAACTAGTAATCTGCCAGAAATGACAGAAATAATGGTAAAACATTCCCTTAGATATGGAATGGACCAATTGAATCTCAGGGCCTCTTCCAGCACTACTGTTTTATAGCTATGTAAATCAGTAATCACTACAAAGGGGAGCTACAAAGTTATCCTGTAATACCAAAACCTTTTTCAGAAAAGAAAACATTAATGTGTGTAATTGGTAGGGCATAGGAAAGCCTGATTTGAATTTTAATCAATATATTGTACTTTTCTTAGAGAGGGATTTTTTTTTTTAACATCCTTATTTTTAAGGACAAAATAATTTAATTTTCAGTGGTTAAAAATCATAACTGCTTTCATACATGGAAATATGACTAAAACATTTCTTCTTTTCACCCTTTACCTTCTCACAAAATTTAACTTCAATTACTCCAACACTAATAATTTTGCCCTTAGAGTTAGGACAAAAAGGTAATGCAAAGTTTAAACTTTGAATCAAATAAACTTATTAATTTCCACTTATTAAAGCCTGAGATGTTCAAAAGAAAGTGTAAGTGGTGCCTGTCAGATGAGAGAGATTGAACTTGAACTGAACTTCTCTTTTAAATAAAGATGAGCAACATGGGTTGAATAGATGAATTTACAAATGATGCTATAGAGAAGTCACCAACTCAGCAGAGGCTTTAATCTGATTTATAAGTTTCTAATGTATCTGTTGACTTGTCATGAAGTTTTGCTGAAAGTATATATTATGTTCTCTAAAGTCAGAAAGAGCAGAACCTTAGTTCCTGGCAGGGTGTTTTTTTGTAATGAACTTTGAGGAATGGATTGTAATAAAGTGAATTTGCGTTGCTTCTCAGTTTTGTAGCCTGCCAATATAGTTCTTCTCTGGATATTAATGATTTTGTTGCCACTTGAGTAAGACTGAAAATAAAAAAACAGAGAAATTGTTAGGAGTTACATATCATACTCATAGGTACTGTATGGACATTAAAAAGGGTACAGTTTTTATTCTAACTTTGTAAGTCCACAAAGAGAAAACATGTATATTTTACACTCTGATATAGTTTATTTGGGAAAGATTATCAACAATGTAAACAAAATTCAAAGCTTTATTAAATAGCATCTGTGTGTGAGATACAGAATCTTAGAATGTGAGTCTATCCAGCCTAAAGGACAAACTGTCAGCTCACACAGAATTTGACAGAGATGTCTTCATCTGTTTGACAGAAAATCTTCACATTTATGTATGTAATTGTGTTCACTGACTTGTTTTCCACACTTTAATGCAGCTGAAAGTATCTTATTAGGAATGACTTTTGTCTTATCCTCAGATTTGTTTGCCTTTTGAATTGCACCTGCTATATATTATTATCATATCATATCATACCACATCATCATGGGATGTAGTTCATGATGCTGCTGTCTCATGACACTAACTTCTCATCCTCCCTGTTCTCCTTGGTGTTCAGTAAAATCCCAGAGATTTATTTTATGCTTACTTCATGCTTTACTGTATTTAATTCAGTTTTTACCCCTCTATCCATTCTAATAAAATATGTTTTTTGACTATAATTTAAAGATACATACTGTTGGAACTGCTGCATGTGCATGTACTCTTGAAATACACTGTTATATCATATTTAAAATGTTCTAACCTCATTTATTAAACTTATCAAGTAAGACTACTTAACTGCTTTCCTCCATATCACACAAATACATTCTGCTATGCTCAGTATGTGTTGTTCATCATTCGTACTCTTTATTACATGCAGTGAACATAATCACAAACAGCTGTAGTGAATGAGAATATTGAGTAATTTGAAATGATAGTCTTTCTAAAGGTCAATGTCCTGTAACAGAAATCACTTGGAACAAGCTTTTTATATTGGTATCTTCCACCCGATTCAGCTCACTTTATCTTTTTTTTACTATAACTGATGTAAACTAGTGCATCACAATAGCTTCCAGCTCCATAGTGATTCCTTGCTGCTGATGAAACCAGCAGTCCTGCATATAAATTGTACTTCTATTATTATCCAGAAATCTTTTGGCTCCTTCAAGTTCTTATGATCATCTGGTGGTAACCTAAACAAGGTAAAAGTCAGATAAATTTTTATTTATAATCTGGATGTATCTGCTGTGAAATAAGTAAGAAAAGTCAGAATTTGACAGTTCTCTGGCTGTGCTTGCCTTTACCCCTGTTCCCATAGAGGTAAGATTGAAAAAACAGGGGCAAAGATGTAGCTGTAATTCTGTTGCGGATAATATTTTTACGCTTGGGATATTCTTCCATAATATCTAGCCTAGTTTAAACATACTTTATATTTCCAGAACCATGGAAAAGTATTACAGAACAATACATAATTGGGCCCAAGTGGTCTGTTCCTTCACCACCTTATATCTTCTGAAGTCCTTTATCTGTGTAAAGTAAAAGTAAGGTACAGGTGTGATGGTGTCTGACTGCTTAGTTCTGCAATGACTGCATGAGGTGTAAAGCAACAGAGAATATAATGTGCTGTGAAATGGATGTAAACATGCCAAAAAGTATCTTCAACCAGAAATACTGTTGAATAACTGATAATTCTACTGCATGCTGTTGAATATTATAGACTACTTAGGAGATACTGTGGAACTAGTATGGAGTCCCTGACACTAAGGAAAACTTGATGATTTTTCTTTTCAGAAGTGATTTTTTTTTTGTTGTGTTTTAAGCTTAATTAATGGGCTAAAAACCAAAATATTTTTCAATGGATAGGGCATTTTAAATTAAACTGGAATTAAAAGTTAATATACTAGTTTATAACTATATATGTCCCTATTTTATTTATCTTTTCATATACCTCCATGTAAAATCTTGATCTCAGTAATATTTGGTTTGGAATTTTTTGATACACTTCTCTTCTTTCTCTTAGCCACATGAGATAGATAGAGAAGAATTTCCTTCAAAAAGTGGAATCTTCAGGACTAACTTGACATATTTGGCCAATTATGCTCCTCTTGCATTTGACAATTATATGGATTTATACATAGTCATCCAAACCTGTAAATCCAGCATGTCTGATTTTTTGTAATATATCAACTTGTAGGAGTTTACAGGACATAGTTTCTTCCCTCATTTTAATCATTATGCTGAAATGTATTGCTGGGAAAAATGTAGTGGGTTTCTTGGGAACCTGTATGTAATTATTTGCTGTTAACCCAGCAGGCTTAGAATATCTGAGAATTATCCTGCAGGAAAGTAATTGGCCCGAAAGGTTTTCCTTTTATGAAAGGGAGAGGGTGGGCTGAAGGAAATAATATGATGCTCTCATTTGTAGACTTGTCAGGAGAGCAATGCTCTAGGCAAATATCATCAAAAGCATGTTTTGAATGAAAATGACATTCTTTGATTGGTACAAATCCTAAAGAACTTCCTAGGAATTGGAGCCTTATTTTCATAGAGCTGCAGATACTTCTGTCACTTTTGGAAACGTAGTATGTCTGACTGTTAAAATGATCAGAAGTTGTAAAGGTCAGTCTTAAAAGCTTTCAAGAAACATGTCTGTGTTACTCACTTGAAAGGGTCATGCAGTGTTATAGTGATGGCACAGCAGAGGATATGCTAATTTTGCAAAGTGAAACATTTCCTCCTAAGCAATGTATTTGCTTTCTCTGAGACCTTAACAGGAGATTAACTGAAAGGTGAATAGCAGCATGCTCATCCTAGGAACTCAAGTAATTTGCACTCCATACCACTTGAGGAATATCCATAGTCTAAGTTGAGGTATCACAGAAGAAATTGTATGCATGCTGTTAAAAATTTAAGGCCAAGTCCGTGGAATTTGTTGAGTAATCTGACATTAAAAAGAAGGCAGGACTTCAGAAGCATCTTTCTGATAAATTCTTCTACGGATGTCTCATTTCTAAAGTTTAGTACCCATTGCCTGGTTTGTAGGAAGAAGAAATGAAAGTAGAGGAAAAGAAATGACAATAGCAGGAATTTTCCCAGGTCAAATGGCACCCATCTTTCCCCCTTTAGCTCTGTTGATTTTTCAATGTGTGTATGTACATGCATTTTCTTTTTGAGAGTGTGAGTATATAAAAGCATTCCAACTTATCAAGATGAAAAGTAACATTTTTGATCAAAGTCTGGTAAACAAGGGGAAAATATAAAAGGAATGTAAATTACTGCCTTTAATCAATCATTTAATATGGTGCTGTCACACAAAATTTTATTTCTTTACAAAAACAAACGTAGGAATTGTCTGAAACTTCACTTTTTGTGATTGTTAATGAGTAGTTCTGTTCCCATTTTTGTTCAAAAGTTTTGCAAAGTGTGTAAGTCCAGTTGTCAAATATTTACAATCTGTTATCTGTTTCTAGCTTTTGTTTCAGACATACTGGTATTTACTCCATTAGCGCTTACTGTGATAGGACCATTCAGTTATTTTAAGGAAGACTGCAGCTTCAATGCTTTGATATTGCCATATTTCTCATTGAGATTCCTTCAACATGTCCAAAAGAGTTTGGAACAGCCTTTACAGAGCTAGCTGTAAAGCTAGCAGACATTTGGACAGGAGTGTTTTTTTCCAGAGCAGCCATACTTTGTCAAGTGGAAAACTACGTTCAGAGGCATTAGATAAGAAAAGTTTCGCCTGGTCAGAAAGAAAAGATAAACTTCCTACTTCAAACAAATATTCTAAAGGGTGGGGGGGGGACACGAGAAAAATCAGAATAAATCCTTTGTATTGAGACAAGGTTTATAGTACATTCTGTCTTCTTTATTATGCTCCTTTAAAACTTTAAAAGCAGTTCAGTGTTCTCCACTACATTTCTCTTTTCATGTACATCATTCTTGCTCACATGCCTCACATCTGCTTCTTTCATTGCTGAAGTAACTTCAGTATAATAGTGATTAAGAACAAGTCACATTTACATAGAAAAAGTGGACTTTTGTTTTTGACCAACTTCGCCTTCTAACTGTAAAATTTTGTTACAGATCTGGCCATTCTTGGTGTCATTCAGCATTGACTGAGTATCTCACTCCCCAGTGAGTCAGGGCAAGGCCTGGAAGCCAAGGCCTGTCCCACTCCCCAGCCAGGAGCAGGGCAGCCTGGGGGCACCGGGGCAGCCCCAGCCCCTGGGCATCAGTCACCTCCCTGGGGATGGGGACAGAGCCAGGTGCAGATCAGCAGGTAGGAGGTGCAGGCCCAGGCAGGCTGCGACATGGTGGTGGCCACTGTCTAGGCCGGGCTCTGCAGCAAAGCCTCGGCCAGGAGCAGCTGCTGGGGCTGGAGGCCCTGCTGGAGCCTCTCCCCACCGCCACCAGGGAAGGGGCCTGATGGAAGCCATATATATGGAGATATATATACATGTATATCTACGTATAATTCACATAACTACCACTCATATATGCGTATAAGTGTGTGTGTGTGTGTGCATCTGAATACAGTTATATGAATTTCATGGTACAAGAAAATCTGCTGTTGTCACTGTGATGACTGCCTGATGATTTTGTGTATAGCTGATGCAGCTTCTTGCTTAAGGAGATACTTACAGTGTTGAACTTTAGGCCAAGGTTAAAGTCCTTCATTAGATATGAAACATAGAGGACACCTTCTCAAAACTGTGATACATATTGCTAGGTGGAAAATTGATTTCCTGATTAATTTTAGTTTAATCATAACTCTAAATTGGGATTTTCTGTAAATGTACTCAGTGTCCTAAATTTGCCCTGTAGGCTTTAGTAATATTTTTTCTCTTTTTTGCACTTTCTGTGTAATGAAAATACACTACAATTTTTCATGTGGTTTGCAGACTATGCTCAAAAATATTTGAAATATACTTTTCTATCTTTTCAAAATATCTGGCATGCTTACTCTGAGATGACTTATCCTGACATAACACACTGTTTTTCATATGATCAATATCACAGTGTATTAGGAGAGCTCTTCACTCCTAGCCTGAGATGGATTTCTAAACTGCCTGTTGCTTCTCTTTTGTTTCTTGAGTTGTTCTTCAGTGCCTCCACCTTTCTGTACATGGAGACTAGGAGCAATATCTCATTAATCATACAGGAATTGCATAATCTTGCTGTATTTGCCTCAGAATTTGGATGCCAGAATTGTTCGTGTGGGAAGTAAAATATTTTTGGCGTTTTTCCCAGAGTATGCCATCTGATGCTTAGTTACAATACATGGGAACTTTTAAAATGAATACCTCTACTTCAGTTATGACTGAAGGCAGTAGGTGAAGCAAATGCTTAAAATCTGTTCTGGTCTGCAAATACTGATCTGACTAAAAGACGCTTTCTTTAACAGTAGAGAATTCCACATTTTTTTACCTCCTTCAATATAATGTTCAAGAATCTTTTCCACTAACATGATGATTTTATAGATTGTTCTTCACTGTTCTTAACTGTGCAGATTTAGCTTTATATCAGGATGCTCTAGCTTGCCAAAGTAATGGACAGCTCAGTCAACTAAAGTCAAGTTCTATCTTTTCTTCAATTTCCTTGTATCCTTGTATTATTTGCTTTAGTATTCTTGTACAGAATTGTTATACTTCTATAGTTATAGAGAACATACATTATCCTAAATGTTACTAGTGGGTTTGCAAACTCTGATCTACAGGAATTTATAATTAAAAAGATTTCTGTATCTTAGCATAGGGTTTTATATGAATATAGTCAAAAATATTAACAAGTACAGGCTCTCCTCTTTGATTCAAATTTAATTGCCCTAAATTCTTTTGCAGGGATATTTTCATCTTGCAAGCTTCTCAGCAAGTTTACACAGCTCTTTCTTGGTTTTTATAATTACCAGCTAGCTGCAATTTCAGAATACGCTTGAAGCATAACACTGGTTATTTATACTAGAATGTTACATGAAAACCTCATTTCAGACCATGTCTTACTGCTAAGTGCTATATCAAAGTATACGAGGTTGTTCTTGCTTTGAAAGGTTGACAAAAAAAAAAGATGCAGCACAGAATAACAAGGATTTGGTTTGCAGAAGGTACTCATTAAGATCTTTTGCTTGTTTTGCTTATTGGAATGTTTTAGTTCTTTTTTCATTTTGAAGCAAGTGAGAATAAGACTACAATACTGCACCACAGCTGCACGTTTATATTTTTGGGATGACTGGAACAAAATACAAGCAGTGCATTTCTTTTAATTTTCCAACCACCTGTATTCCAGCACTATACCATGCACTTTGGAATCTTGTGTCCTCAGAATACATTAGATAAAGGCCAGTAATCATTGTCAAGCGCTAAATATTTATAAACATCATAAAGCTTTTTGAAATCCCAACAAATCTAGAATACATTTCCTATAATGCAAAAGTGCTCCCTCCAGATGCTTTCAGATTAAAATAAACAAAATGCATTAGGTTAAAAAATACAGGCTTTATTTCCTCTCTTGCTTTTGTAAATAATTGGGTTATTCATATAAAGCTTGTAGAATGTTGTGTTATGTAACAAAATTTTCTTTTTTTTTTACAGAGAACTTAGATCAGTTATGATCTAGATGTAAAATTATCTTTCAAAAGCTTTTTTTTTTGTTGTTTTATTTTCCTTTTTAAATGATACTGGGGTCTTTGAAAGAAAACAGGGTATTTGGTTTTTGAAGTTTCCTTTACCCATGCTGCTTTCAGAGATCATAATCAAGACAAGATAATCCTCTATTTGGCATTCTAATAGTTTCCATTATAACTGACTGACAGAGCTTTACAGTGCTATGAAATACTACTAAAATGAGGATCAAATTGTTTTCTCATTCTGGAAAAAAAGTGCAAAAGAAGGGCATATCTTCCTGAAAGTTTTGTGGTATTGTGCACTTGAGAATGATAAGCTTTTAATATTTTCTCTAGGGAGAAGCTTGTTAAAAAAAAAATCAGCATGTAAGCCTTGGAAATGCTGGCAGTATAAGTAGAGATTTATTTTTCCCTTCCTGTCCCAAACACCTTTAGATTACACCCATAAACATAATGAAAAGAAGGTAATGAAAAGACTGCTTTAATTTTGGTCATCTTCAGGTGCCCACTTGCTACATGAAGAGTTCATGCTATTATCCCATACTGAATTAAGCACAAAAGACAGAATGGAAATGGAAACACCAGTCAATGATTAATTCTTGGATATGGTTCATTTAATGATCCTCTTTGTGGTGCAATGCAAAGTCTGTTGCCTGTGTTTGGCTCCGTTCCTTAAACTCTGTCCTTGTTGAGCTAGGAAATAACACTTGTTTGAAACTGTGAAGGTTTCCCTCTTCAGGTGGAGGACTGTGGGTTTTTTCTCTCTCAATAGATTTCTGAGTAATTCAGCCACCTCCATTTGAGCAAAGTTTTCCTTCCTGCTGTTCAGCAGGACTTTTAGCCTGAGGTCATAAGGAGTTATGTTTCAAAGATTTTGTTTCTGGTTAATTTCAGTCCTAGATTCAGCAAGATCCAGTTTTCAACTGCAAGATAATTTTAGAGTTAAAATGAGTTATTTCTGTACCAACAATTTTTATTACCATAATTTTTATTTTATTTTTTTGTTCTGTTTAATAGTTGCTTCCTAGGTATGGGCCATGAAGCCAATACTACTAAAGGAAACAGTAGTGTAAGCAAATGCTTAAAGAAAACATGTACATTATTGGAAATCTTCAGCTGAAAATTAAGTATGACTACATACATTAGAGTTTTATATAAACAACAAATCACTTTCTTTTTCCCTGTGTATTAGTGAATAAATTAATTGTGGAATGGGATTCTGTTGACCGTAAAGATTCTTGTAATCATTGGGTTGCTTGAATGAGTTGAACACGTAAGGGTTCAAACTCAGAAAAAATTGCTTTTAATTCTACTCCATTCCCTTCAACAAACTGCAGTAACTAATTTGCTTTGAACATGATTGTACTTGCAACATGGTTAACAGTAAGAGGTCCTTATCCATCCCGAAGAAGGAACCCTACAAACCATGATGTGAGAACGGGCAAAATGTCCTGCCCAGCCTTGGCTAGAAGGACTTGGATTAACGAACTATTGCTTTCCTGGAGACTAGACAGCTGTACAGAGCCTGGCTAAACGTGCTTAACTAAGAGCGTGAACAGAAATAGATCATCTATACATATACTAGAAATGAGTTTGTAAACATGAAACACAGTGAAGCCTGACCAGTTCAGAGAGATGCCAGAAAAACAACTGAGGAAAGTGTGGTTGGTCTTTTAGCTCAACCTGTTTCTTTTAAAAGTCAGTAAGATTAATGGACTAAATAGTCTTCCTTTTTGTCAGTGACAGAAGTTTATAAATCCTCCATCCCTCCACTCCTGCCCATTAGAACATCCTGGATTATATTGTTTTGGGGCCTATTACTGTCCATTATTGTTGACCATGTTGCTTAAATATGCATAGCCACAGATTCATTGATCTTGTACATAAGGCTTAACATAACCACATTTTGCTCTGTAATATATGCACTTTCACTTATTGTGTTATTAACAGAAAAGAAAAGCATGCCAGAGCTTTAAGAGTGCTTGAAGTAAAGCAAAGAAACTCTTGCCAAAAATATTTGAGCCCCAAAGTGTGTTGACATGAATGTTTGAGGTAAAAAAACATGTGGCAAAACATAGTCCTTTGCCAGTGTGAATACAAGCAGTCATTTTCCACTGCAAGTTGAATATGCTGTGCAAGGCTCTTATTGTCTGTTACATCACTTCTAGCACTGCTACAAGAACAGACAATAAGTCTCCTTACAGGGTTTTCTCAATGCAGTCGTCAGTCTCCTGTGCTTTTGTTGTAGAGGTCAGACAAGGTCACATACCCCTCCCTTCATTGACCCTTCCCAGAGGGTCATATTGGAGCAGACACCCCTGAGCACTCCTTTCAATTTCATACTAGCATATCTTATATGTATGTCATTGCAAAGATGAGCTGTCTTATTTCTGATATTTTTTTGAAAATGCATAATAAATAATTTTGCATGAAAACTTCTCAATAGTTTATGCATATGGCCCGTGTTGGTGAACCGATTTTGTGAAAAATCTCCCAAATGAGAGCAATGGAGGGGTGGACAGGGAGTACTGGCTTTAAAGTATGGCCTGTTGTTCTGGTTTTACTATTTCCCAAGGAAAATGAATCAGAAAGTGAACTTAGACAAGAGTTACTACTCTCAAATAACACCTTCCTGTTGTCAGATACAGTAGAGAAGGAGATTGTAACACTACAGTATAATAATTTTTGAAGTTACACAGATGTGTTTCAAAATGAATGCTATTTAACCACTTACTGTATTGCGGATGAATTTTGCCTTCATACAAATAAATAAGATTGAGAATTTTCTCCGGTTTTGATAAATTTTGAGCTATCAGCTGACAAGTTCCAGCTTAGCATGACATGCCCAACTGTGGTGGTGTGCTCCCCCTCCCTGCGTAAGCAATAACCACCAGTGGGGGTCGTGATGGCTGCATCCAGGTTATGCTGGACTTTGGAGAGGGATAGCAACACAGTAGCCAAGGGCTGTCTGGCATAGGATGCAGACATCTTGCTGGTATGCAAATATGACTATAAGTCAATCATCTTACTCCGTAAACAGTGGACAGCTCAGGGCCCATTGAGCGCTCCTGCACAGCAATGGGCTGCACACCAGGTTCTTCCCTAGAGTAGGGAAGCCTCTCAAGGTTACTCCTTGAGGTTGAGAGATTCCTTGCCGAAACAGATCCTTGGTAAGTAACTAATAGCATGCTAAATTTTGAAATCTTAGCTAAGTGATATGAAGGATTGATTGCACATATATAATCCTTTAGACATAAATCAGTGACCAAGTCTGGGACTAGGACTGGATCCATCTGCACCTAGACTTCGCTCTGAGAAGGAGTTTGGCAAGCAAGGGGGTCCTTTCTGAACTGCATGACTCAATGGGAAGGTCTCTCGTACAGTTTTGTCTGACCCTGTCCTCTATGCAGTAAATAAAAAAGTGTACCTTGCCATTGAATCTTGTTAAACCACTGTTGCATTTACCACTGAACTTTGTTAACTCACTATTTTATATCAATAAAGTATATTTTTACTTCTCTCTTGAGGGAGAAGTGCACTCTCACTCCATCCGCGACACCTTAATGTGATCTTTAGTATACAGTTACAGATTAATGTATCTGATGGTGAGAGTGTTTTACAAAGCCACATATAATAGTGTAGGTATTAGTAGAACACATCAGCTATTATTTCTGTGGCCCTTGAGTTTATCAAACAAATTAGGTTTTATATACAACACTATGAATTATTTAACTACAGGTACCTCTATGTCAAAGCATACGCAAGAGCTCTTCACATACACAATTTGGCCATGAAAACAAAATGATAGTTATTTCAAGGATCAATCCAAACCAGCAGTGTTGTACTGAAGCTAATATACACTGGAGTCATTAATCTGTGCTTATCATGGTTTTATATGTGTATAGTCACATAATTATAGTTAGTAGTGATTGCAGGCAAAACATACTTGGAGTGCGAGAAGAACTGACTATATAGTAATTTTTTGTGCAAAAGTATGGACATTTTACTTATTTTCTGCATGGTTTCTGCAAGCATTTTCAGTTAATGCTCTAGAGATAATATAAAGGAACAGATAAATGTAAAACAAATCCAGGTTTTGATGGGACAATGTTTGATAAATTCTGTTCTCATTGTAGATACTGTTGTTTTAACAGGATTGTTAATTTCAGCCTCACCAATTCATGTTGTCTGCCTTTTCTCTTGGTAGCACACTTAAATACAGGAGAATATTGCTCTATATACTTTTTGCAACTCAAAGTGTTCATTGGAACAGAAGGAGATTTAAATTCTAAATCACCTCTACTTGTATAATATTTCCACATCGTAATGAGTACCTTATATCAAAGGATTAAGAGGATAACTGTCATTCAGGATCAGTTATAACTGTTCCTTAATTAAAATTAAGTGTTAAAACAGAAATTAAATATTAAAAGGGAAAGTTGGAGATTTAAAAACAAAATTAAAAGGTCCAACAAAGAAAAGCAAAAAAAACTTAAGGTAGAACTGAAACATAGCATCCACTGGGCCCAAGCCTTTACACTTACTGCTAGGGAATAAAGTCAATAATTTTATTTTTATATATATATATGTTTTTTTTTTTTTAAATGGAAGACTGTGGAAGAAAGAAACTGGTAAAACCAAAAGAATCCTGAAGAGAGTGTATTTCATATGTGGATTTAATCTTATGGAAATAAGTGGCTTCCTTTATATCAATGCTGTATTTACGGTATGACCATATTTTGGTATGCAAGATGATATTAATCATAGTAAGTATGGCTCTATTGAGTAAGTGAAAAGGAGATGGAACTGCTGCGAGGCATCCTGGCCAGAAACATATTAGTGACTTATGAAGATATATGTATTTGCATATATTTTGAGTGCCTGCAATGATCGATGAGCCAAGCTGATGAATATCATTGCAATGAATATCACTGAAGTTGGCAAATACTTCTATTGTTTGTCTTGAAATCCTGATTGATGTAGTGTTATTGGTAATATTTCATATAAAAAATGACTCACAGACAAAACTCACAGGCAAGAAACTGAAGGACACAGAAGAGAGTGGCTTGTAATTTATTGCTTAGATTGTTGCATTCATACAGTTAAAGTTTCACCATATGATTCTGCAAAGTCCTGTTTTAATTCACATGACTTTTAAATAAAAAGTTTGAGCTAAAAATCAGCATGTTACTCAAAAGGATAAGAAGAATATTTTTTTTTCCAAATTTCCAGAAACAAACTTTTTAAGAAAACGGAAAGAAAATTCATTATAATTTTAAACTCTAATTGTATTTATCTTATTTGCCCTTGAGTTTTCTCTAGACGATAGGTTAGTTTGGAAAAACATAGCATTTTGTAGTTAAGCAAACATTCACAATTTTTACTGAGGATTCATCCTGATTCAACTCACATTACTATTGTCAAGAAACACTATCTTCATTGTCAGAATAAATATTTTTAAAGTGTATAGAAGCATAAGTTTGAAAGTCTTACTCCATTTGATAAATAAAAGGGAAGTAAAATCATCACAAAGACATTAAGGATGGCAATACTTCCATTGTGTAATTCACATACTTATTTATAATCTGATAAAGTGATTATGGATTTTGTCTGGCCACCTGTAACCAAGAGTTTAAGTTTATCCATACTGTGTGGCTTGTCAGCTCCAGCACCATTCTCCAGAAACGATCATACAGGCAAATAAGTGAGGCTCTGGAAATCAGATATGGCTGTAGAAGAAGGTTTTACTGAACTTTATCTGTCACACTTGACCAGACAACTTGTTCAAATGCGCATGCAAGATATAACTCCTCCTCTCCAGGACTTAATATTACTCTGCGTCTAGCATTCCATAAACTTGTACTTGAAATTTATGGGTAAGATGCACACATTTAGTAAAATGTATGGCTGCTCTGATTTTAAAATGCAGTATATTTTCTGCTTCTGTGATCTGTCATTGTCTGTTTTTTTTAAAGTATAAAAGCTAAGAAACCTCTATACACACTTTAAAATGCATTACCAAATTAAAATTTAACTCTTCAGTGTTGGAAAATCTGAAAACCAAGCTGCCTCGCAGGAACCTGCTGGCATCAAAGATGCAGTTTTGACATGGTACATCTGATGCTGGGAGAAGCTTCTATCTTGTTGTATGTAGAAGGCTTGAAAAACTGTTGTCATTCAGTTGCTTCCAACGATTTAATCATCTCTGGTTGCTCTTGCCTTGCTCTTCTGTGGGTCAGAAGAGCAAATATATTACACAACCTAGAATGGTATTTGATTTTTATAGCATGTTTTGATCACTTCAATTTTGACATTAAATGTATATTAGTAAAATGGCAAAAAGCAATATCCCAGAGAACAGATCTTGGTGTTCTTTTTTGCTGAAAACTATCCGAGGCATAGACAACCGTTCTCTCTTTAGCTAAATTTTGCTGTTCTCTGAGGTGACACACTCTTTCAAATTATGCTGACAGTGAAAGAGCTATTCAACTGTCTGTATTACAGGAGATATATATTCAAGAGAAGATGAAGATAACAGGAGAAAGTATAGTTGTTTCATAAGATATCCAAAATAGACTTCTCCATCATTGCTTTATGAGTTTTTCACTCAGAATTATTCCTGTTTATAGGTTAAGCAATCTTGACATTTGACCAGACCATTCAAAAACTTTTTACTGAGACATGTTTTTTATCCTAGTGTCGTGGTTTAACCCCAATTGGCAACCAAGCACCACACAGCTGCTCACTCACCCTCCTCCGCCCGGGTGGGATGGGGGAGAGAATTGGGAAAAAAAACCAGTAAAACCTGTGGGTTGAGATAAAGGCAGTTTAATAGGACAGCAGAGAAGGAGAAAATAATAATAATGAAAAAAGAATATACAAAACAAGTGATGCACAATGCAATTGCTCACCACCCGCCGACCAATGCCCAGCCAGTCCCCGAGCAGCGATCACTGCCCACCAGCCAACTCCCCCCAGTTTATATACTGAGCATGACATCATATGGTATGGAATACCCCTTTAGTCAGTTTGGGTCAGCTGTCCTGGCTGTGCCCCCTCCCAGTTTCTTGTGCACCTGGCAAGAGCATGGGAAGCTGAAAAAGTCCTTGGCTAGTACAAGCACTACCCAGCAGCAACTAAAACATCAGTGTGTTATCAGCATTATCCTCATACTAAATCCAAAACACAGCACTATGCCAGCTACTAGGAAGAAAATTAACTCTATCCCAGCCAAAACCAGGACACCTAGATATGACAGTGAGCCAACTGAAGCATGGTGTCAACAATTCCAATACGTTCAATGCAAATATGATGCATTCTCTATACTATAAAAGAGTAAATAACTTTTTGTTCTATGCCAGTTCACTCCTTTTTAGTGGAGTACCTTTAAAGAGGAGGCGAGATGCATTTCACTTTCCTAACAGAAATAATAGATTTCTTCTGACTCCAAACTAAGGTACTAGATTCTTCTCATATGACTGTCAGATATTAAAAAAAGATAATATTTTACAGAGATAAGTTGGTAAATGGATGCATTTCCACAAGGAAATCTTAAGCTATTAAACTATTTTGGGAAAATGTTCTATAACCTTTATACTGTATGCCAAGTGAAGCTCATCTTTTGATTTATTTCCCAAATATTTTGCCTTCTTTTGTAATGACCTCTTGTACATCAGGACAAGTTATTGAGGATGATAGTTTGTGTCCTGTCCACTAGAGCCTAAGGTGATGTCCTGTAGTAATGCCTTCCAAGCATGCTGAAGGACTCTGAAGGAGGCATGCGTGCAAGGCCATTTCTTTCCTCCTGTTTTGGGATTTTGTGGTTTCTAATTCATCAGCCATTGAAAGAAAAAAAAAGCCAATAAATGTCATATAACATAGGATTATGGAAGTCAAAAGCGTCGTCCTAAGCGTGAGGTGGATTTTGCTTTCTAAATCAAGTTTAGAGCTCTGGCAGGATTCAGATATTTAAGTTATCTGGAAAAATGGTTGCTTTTTAGTCTTGAGTTTGCCTTTGTTCTCCTCACTACTTGCTTCCTGAAGTATTTTGGTGATAATATGAAGAATTTTATGTCAGACTTAGAAATAAATTAACAAAATGAGAAGAGTGTTGCAAATCCAATGTCTCACCCACCTATTTTAAGAGAGCTTGTGGAAACTTAATTTTGGATTTTCTTAAAGTTGTTTTTGAAAATCAAGCTAAACAATTACAACATTGAGGTCTTAGTAGTTTTTATCATGACACAGAATTTCATAGGGGTTAGAGTGTTCAGAGTAGGCCCTTTTATGTTTGTGATTCCTTATGAAGAGGAAACATTTTGCCCACTTCAAAACTTTCATTTTCTATCAGCATTCCTGTATTCCATTCTTATTTTTCACTCAAAATTGTTGACGTTACATTTTCATCATAAAGTTCCTTACTCCCAGTCTTTCATGCAATTAAATCTCTAGATATACTGTGGAGGAAATGGTCTTTGGTTTAGGAAGCTTAGGTTATTTTTGGTTCAAGAATTTTGGGTTTTACAGAGTTAAAGTAATAATTTTGTATTTTTCACAGTCACTTTTTTAAAATAGGATAATAAACCTGAGTAAATAAAAAAAAGTGGAATGAAAACACAAAGTGTAAATCATTGGTATAACGATAGATACAGCTCAACTGATTTATCTCAATTCTCTTAGCTAATGACAGGAAATGGTTTATATTCCTAAATTTAGTATCCATGGCTTGTAGCTTTTCTATGTTTTAAATTCCCTGTCTGTTTCAGATCCTACTGTAGTTCAGTCTTCTGTTACTATAAAACTGAAACTTGGAAAACAGCCTCTGTGCATTATTTTTCTTATTTTCTAGTATGTATGTTGTTAAATTTTTCTTTGTATGTGTTTTCTGTGAGATACAAACGTTATTATTTTTCTTTCAAAAACTTAAAAAAAGCAATAGGACAAAAATCATAAATGCATTTTCCCAGTGTTAGCCCTAGGCAATAGTAAAAACATAGATGGATACGTACACTTTGCGAGAGCAAGCCACACATAATGCAATATTATACTACTACTGTCCTTCCCAGGAGTGTAAGTTAGGGTGAGCAAAGACAGGATTGTTCAGCTTGAGGGTGATAGGGTGATGAAGCTGCATGTAGTGAAAATACAAATCAAATGGTCAGTTCCTAATGAAATTAACTTTACTTTCTAGATGGGGATTAGAGCAGGATTGGACATAGTCAGCACGTTAAAAGGGGCCCCCAGAACAGAAGTCTGTTTCAGAATACAGGATGGTATTACTTTTGGGGCTTTTTCCAATCTCTGTCCTTGGTGCAAGGAAAATTTCTCCTCCGGCCAGATTTGTATCTTCTTGCTGTCTAGCTTCATTGCTTACAGACGGTATATCTCTCTTTTGCTGCAGCTCACTAAGTACCAGAGACCTTATGCCTATAACTAACTGGCAACCTCAGTTATTCTTTGTTAAATTCATACAAAAGTCTTACAAAGCCTAATAGAAAACAGTATTACTGTTTTTTTTCTAAAAAGTAAAATAAGTATTTTCTGTACAATGCTTGATTGCTTTAATAAGGGGGCATGTAACTCTTATGGACAAGGTGTTGTAGCATACCCACATCCCCATGCACTCTGAAAAAAGAATGCTTTATTCCTCTCACATATGGTATCATATGTACTAGTTACATGGTATATAAGAAAAATTAGTACATATGTGATTTATGTGTGTGTCTTTAAAAAAAAGTAGGCATCGGGCATCATATGTTATGTCTGTTTGCTCTGAGATATAATTTGCACACATAATGATATTTTCAGTATGAAGATGTCTGACTTGGTCACTGATGAAAACTTTCAGGGTGTAAAACCAAAAGAAGTCATCTTTTGCACCAAATAAAGTGTCTGTTAACAGATGATTTATGGCTTGTTATGTGACCTGTCTCACTAATAATGACATATTCAAATACCATAACCTTTCCCATCTGTTCAGTGAACAGCTGTGACTTGGTGTTTGGCATCTGATCTTTGCAACAATTGAACTCACTCTTTACATATGTAACACAGGTGATGATGTTTTAGAGGCCACTAAGATTTTCAAGTGGGTCAGTTAAACTAACATACACAGATGCACTTGAAGCCTGTTCCCAGCACAAGGTAAAGATCACAATCCTTTATGATCTTGAAAAGCTTCTAAGAAAGGAGGAGAAGCTGGGGTCTGGGTTTCCAAAGATTCAAATCAATGTTAATCAGATGATGAAAAGCTCCTCATACAACACTTAACAATATTGATTGGCTTTCAAAAATGCCTATAACAAGATTAAAAATGTACATTTGCAAATTTATAAATCTTTGGTTGGAATCTGTGAAATTCCAGTGCTTACTGTCTGCTACTGTTCTATTCTGATATTTATATAAATTTTCTTCATTTTTTATAGATACATTTTGCATATTAATTCTTGAAAATTTTCAAAATGAAATGAAGTAGAGCTTGCTGGTAGTACTGTGGATCGTAGAGAAATAAGTGTTGTAAGTGCTGTTGAAACTGTAAGTGACTTGCAAGTACTCAGACATCTCAAGCATTTCAAATGCCTCCTTTCTGCAATCCACAAACTGAGTTTTCTGTGTAAGTTTGGTACACTGCGTAATTTCATTTGTATACTAATCTCAGGCTGTGGAGTGTCTCAACAAGAAAAAGCAAACTTTGTTATCACCATTCCTTTAAAATACATTAGAGTATAAACAATTTTGTAGTTTAACTTGGAATCCTTTCTAGTTTAAGAGATGTTGACTACAGCTAAACAGACTTGTTATAGTCTTGTTACTATTGGTTGTTTCTGAGTTCAAGTACAAGAACTTGAGCTTGTTCTTGTTGAGGGAGAAGGGAAAAGAGGATGCCTTGTTAATGGCACTTGACTGAACCTTCAATATTCAGTCTTTTGTTCCTCTGTTTCCGCAGTGGGTTTCCTCTTGCAGCAGAGAATTCTCTCTGGGGTCCTAACCTCACTGCTGACACCTTTGACGTCTTGACTCCTTTTCTGCATATCTTTGAGGAAGCAAACTTGATTTCTCCCATGAATGCTAGTAATCACCATTTAACACTAAATGTGCTTACGGTATTTTCCTTCATAAAGATGCTGACATCTGTCTGGAGCTTTTTGATTTTTCAGCTCCTCCATCCCCATATCATCATGGAAATAAATTCCGACTGGAAGATATGTATTATAAATGGTTTTGAGTTGAGACAGAAGTGGAGAAATGTTGTATTGAAATACATCATAAGTAATTATCATAAGTAATTTTTGCTTCTATCTACTTGTAACTGTACTTTCCTACCTGCTTTTCTTGTGATACCTGCTTAATATATGATCATTTGAGTCCTAATTATAGACTGCCATAATCTTCCCCCCAATACCTTTGTTCTGTCTTAAATGATGCCGCAAAACACTTTATCTCTAGAGAAGTATATTTCATGCTGTCCTGCAATTGCATACAATTCCACTATTTTAACACTTGAAATATGTTACTTCATCATTGTTTTGGAGGCTTTCCTGATTCAAATCTTAGAGTTTTGTAACTTGAAGTATTGTGAATTTTTAGTGTATTTCTATTAACTTGTTCTTTCCCGTAGCTTTCAAAAACTGATCTTTTAACTGCTTCTTTCATACCTTTGGTTGTGCTATAACACATTACAGAACCTAATTCTGTGAGATAAATTTGTCAAGAGACAATTACTTTTTCTGATGTTTATGCATTTATCTAGTCTTGAAAGTATTCTCCAATTTGGCATGTTTTCTCTTCTACTAACTTCTTAACCTGTTTCTCTTGGGCAGACTGTCTGGGCGATGAAAACTTAACAGCTTATTTGGAACTTACTGAACCCATAAAAACTTCTATCACCATGCCTTTTAACGGCTGCCTCATCTGTTAAATGTTATGATAGTATCCACAAGAATTTTTTAATCTGCTCTCTGTTTCATTACAGTTTTGGCATTCAGGGGTTTTTTTTGTTTATTCCTGACATTTTTGCAGAGCTAATTTTGGTTCTGGTTTATTTACTGCCTTGCTCTTAGCTCTGTGTGGCCTGTTTTATCTAAACTTTTGGCTTCATTCAAAGGAAAACAGTCATAGTTGTTGTGGTATTTGACACTATCATACAACAAAAAAGTTAATGTATTGTAGTTGATTTTCTGTGGATTGAGAATGCTGCTGAAATGTCCTTGCTGTTGTCTTTTGTCATCAGCTTTCTTGATACTTTTTGAACTGTGTCATTTTTACTGATTTGTTCTTGACACATTTTGACTGCTTCTGTGTTTGGTCCCTTTTTATACTCTGATATCCTAAAGAGCTGATACAAATATTCTTTTCAGTACTTAGAAGTTCCAATGTCTTTATGTGGAGAATTTCAAGTTAATTTAGAAATCTTTGCCTTGGAGCAGTGTACGCAAACTTTGTACTGTTTTGACAGTGGGAACTACATCACATTGACCGTTGCTTTGAGTAACCTGATACTGACAGCTCCAGCCTTTTTACTGACATCTTCTATGCAGATAATGCTGGGAAACCTTTTCGACTGAATTGAAAGTTGGAATTATAATATTTTATTTGTTTGATAGGAATTTATTTATAGATGTTACTGCGAAAGCAATATTTATCAGTTGGCTCCCAGTTTTTTATTAGGTACAATTCCCTGTGAATCATAGCTATGGTGAGAAAGTTTGGAGTTTTCACTTTCATTTTGACCCTTTTGTAAAATTATTTATCATTCATTTTGACTAATTCTAGAGACTTTAAGATAATCTTGTTTTCAGAGATCAAAGCAAGTATTTGTGTGCTTACAAAATGGTCTTTTTTCCCCCAGAAATGTCACAATTCTGAATCCTCTCTCTCTTGTGAGGGAAAGAGATGTTAATAGAACAAAACTCTAAATAGAAACATAGCATGTGCTTTGGCTTTTTCTCAGCTTTCTGACATGTATAAGTGATGTTGAACTTAAAAAAATATTTTGATCCTGCAGTTATATGTAATGAGTATCAAAAGAGGAAGAATAGCTTAAGATAATGGAAAAAATAGAACTACAGACAGATGCAATCCAAGAAAACCATTTCATTAGTTTAGAACCTAAAAATCATGCTTTCTAATGAAATTTATTGCTGTAAATTCTTTAAATCTTTATAGAAACTGGATGAGTAAGTGACAATACAATCATGAAGAGTGAAATAAGAGTTCTGGCTGCATAATAAATTTATCTAAAGATATGCTGATGCATCTGTTGTGTTGTATGTCAATTTTAGGATGCTTTGAGAGATATTTGCAGATGAAATGTTGCAGTGGGTATCAAACAGAACAAAAATAACTAAGATCAGTGTATGGTGTCTGATAAGACCTGAAATCTGTTTCTCTGTGCAACTGCTTTATAAATTGTACTTACGCATATTTAAATGACTTCATACATCTCTTGCCAGGGTAGTCATAAGTCACTTGGGGTGTCAAAATTCCGCATTGAAATGTTTGCAGAAATATGATATTCAGGCCTGAGGCAGATTTCAAACATATAGATCATACTCTCTTTGATGCAAACATTTTTATCTCCAAACAGAAGAGTTCATTTTTAAAACTTATTCTTGACTTTTTCCCCCTGAAGTCACAAAAATACTTCTTTCTTTCTTTACAAAACATTTTTACAGTGTTTAGATATGAGTAAAGCCACAGTGCAGCTAACTATGAACTGTGAAGTGTACTTAACCTGCAACTCTGTACTGTAATATTTTGATGGCCAAGATATTTTGGTTTCTGTCATTATATGTATATACATTATGAAGAACTGCTGGCATGAGGACAATAGAGATAATTTGAAACCCATTTTTTAAACAGGTTCTTAGAAAGCAGTAAAACAAAGCCAGAAA
>VYZW01008952.1:4432-15178 GCA_013401315.1 Balaeniceps rex
ATTTTAAGAGTCTTTCTGTTTGTTTAGACTGCTAAACCTTTCTAGATATTTTAGTATCCAAATTGTTAACTTCGTGAGTCATTTCTTTCCCTTGTGTTGGGTGCTGCTGTCATGGATTGAATATATTCTCCTCTGACTACTGTTGGAATTAGCCACTGTAAACACTACATAAAAGTTGAATCTCTGGCGTAATTAAGTTTTCTTCCTTTTATCTTGAGGAAGAACAGCAGGAGGACACTGCATTTTGTAATGTCGTGTTTTGGTTTGTAAATGCTATATTTTTTCAGATGTGAGATGCATTTAAAAATTAAGCTATGTAATTACACAAGGTTTGGGCGGGTATTAAAATCTGCTATTTAATATTATAAAATTACCTTTACTTCCACTACTCATCTTAAAGGTCTCTAATTTCACAGACCTTTGTCAAAGCTTCTGATTATACTGTGTTGTTCCAACAGCTTCTGAGGATGATTCTGAAGACTGATGCTGGTAGAATTTTCATACTGCAAGAGACAAATGGAATTGCTGCAGAAATGCTGAACTGGCAAGAACAACATCAACATGCATTTGTTTTTTTCCTCTCCTTAGTAAAAAGTGCATTGAATATTATTGTAGTTTTTGAAGCATTGTTGAATTCAAAATCAACTGCTGCACAGTGGAACTCAGTGGATTTGAGAACTACTTGGCATGTGCAAGGATTAGATACATATAAAGCAACTTCCCTTTTTAAATGATGAGGATGATGTGCTTTGTTTTGGAAGACATCAGATTTTGAATATTTAAGGAAGCTATATCTCCCCTTATGTTTCCTTCTTACTGTAGTCAGATTTCTGGTTTTGTCTATCGAGTTTTGCTCCTCTACTGGCACTAAATGGTTATAGTGGGTTTCAGGGTGAGGGTGGGCAGGGAGGGTGGGGATGTTCATGTACTAAAATAGGTTTTGTTTGGGGTTTTTTAAATGCCTCTGTTGCCGCATCATATAATAACTGATTGCTTCCAGTGTTAATGAACGAACAGGAGGATGAGCAAGATACTGTAGAGATTGTTTGGGTTTTGGTTTATTTGAAGATTATTATTTAACTCAAAAAGCAATAAGAACTTGCAGTGGTCTTCTAATACTTAGTGTTAGTGATGGCTTTTTTTATGTACCAGTTTGGAAATTAGAGATTATATTTGATATTATGTGGCTGTTCCATTACGGAGTATTGCAGGTGAAAACTCTTGCATTTCAGCATTCCTGGCAGATATGCAACTTGATAAAGACCTAAGGTTGTTTAGTTTAATCAGACTTTTTTAGATCCCACCTTCACTGTTCAAAGCACTGGTTATCAATGTGTTTTCTAGTGTTGTCACTTCTTTATAAATAAAGACGATAGAGGTATGCATCTCTACTGGTATTGTCCATTTTATTTAAACATGGATATCTACCAGAACTTACACTTGAAAACTTAGAAAGCTATAGTCTGTGGTATATCTTTACTAATGTTTGTAAATTCTTATGCAGTTATTTAAGATTGTTTCTGACCATTTTGGATTTAAATGCTTTATATGAATGGTGGTACAATAAATTGTCATACATGTATTGGAATTGTATTTGCTATAAATATTTATGTTAGCTTTTTAAATTACTACAGTAAGAATGTATCTGCACAGTGCAGTATGTTGAAATACCTTGAGTTGAGTTTATTCTCACAGTATGTAAAACTAACTTGTGTGGAAGAAAGGATGTGCCTTAACAGCTGAAATGAACTCAAGTGATTTTAAGAGTTAACTTTGCTAGCATTACATAGATGGCCTGTGTCATCTGTAAGACTTGAAAGAAGATGGAATGCTAAGGAAATTGCACATTCTATGCCCATTCTGGTAACCTTAGGCGGTGGGTATTCAGTGCCAACACTCAGAAGTATCATTACAGCAATTAGTTGAAATACAGCTCTCTTTCAAACATTCATTTGAAAAGTGAAGGCCCAGGCATATGCGAAAATGTTTCTAACTCATTTCTGGAGAAAGTGAGTTCAGGTTTATAATAAAAGTTCAATGTTTAATTCTTTCTGGGTTAGTTGCTATAGCTTAATAAAACATCATACAGTGAAGCAGACAGTATTTCATATGCACTCAATACAAGCATGAGCTCTGATAGCCTAATAAATTGATGACTTGATATTTTCAAAAATTTTTTTTTTCTGTCCTTGTAACAAATAGGATTCCAGGGAGGTGAACAGTTTAAGTAGCTGTAGTTCTATGTCTGTGCAAGCATGCATTTGTCTTGTCTGCTGATGCTGTCTCATGCCTGCACCATGTTCTCTCCCTGGGTTTGGAGGCATAGGGAATGGCCACAGGTTGTTTCTGGTTCTAGCTGTTCCCAGGTGTACCTGATCCTCAGTGGTGGGCCCAGATCTCTCCAATGAGGCCAGTGATGACAGATCCAGGTGTGGGTGGCATCATGCTGATGGGAATAAGCTGCAGAATTGAGTGCCTCACCTCATCCTTTTCCATTTGCCTTTCTGTGTGTCCTATGTCCCACTGTTGCCCACCCCAGAGCCTTCTGTTTGCTGTGAGGATTCTCCCATCTGCCCTTCAAACTCTTCAGGACCCCTCCGTTGCTCTTTTGGTATGCCCCAGAGCCCTCCAAGTCACAGAATGACAGAATGGTTGAGGGTGTTAGGGATTATGAGTCCAAACATCACCACTGCCTCCACCCACACATACACAAATCCTGCTTAAAGCAGTCAAGTGGAATAGGACCATGGCCAGTCAGGTTTTTAATATCTTCAAGGGTGGGAAATCCACAACTTCCATGGGTGACCTGTTCCACTGTTTAACCATGCTCACTGTAAAAAAAAAAAAAAAAAAAAAACAAACAAAAAAACAAAAAACCACCAACTTAAATGGCATTTCCTGTATGTCACTTTGTGTCCATTGTCTCTTGTCCTGTTGCTGGGCACCGCAAAGAAGAGTCTGGATCCATCTTCTTTATTTCCTCCCATCGGGTACTTAGGCACATTGATAGGATCCACACACCACACCCCCGAGCCTTCTCTTCACAAGGCTAAGCAATCTCAGCTCTTTCAGCCTCTCCTCACATGATGCCCCAGTCCCTCAGTCATCTTAGTGTATCCATGATTTTATTAACTATGAAGATAATACACTATAGAGAGAAAATGTTTGTATAAACATAATGATTATACAGCTAATGGAAAACAAGTAGTTCTGTACACTGGTGAGTGAAAATCAACATCGCAAGTGCAAATTTTCTTCCCCCACTGTCAATATAACAGTGTCTAATCAATGGAGGGATGGGGAGGAGGGATGTGACAGGACAGCCAGCTCATGGACTTGTTGCATCTCCAAATACCTTGTGAGGGCTTGCTAAATTTGTGGCACATTCCTTTGTAGAGTAAGGTACTCTGTGTCGACTCGATGCTGATTTTGCATTGCCTGGTGTCCTGATAGAGGGCCCCAAGTTCCTATTGTGATCTGGTCTTTCTGAGCTGGAGGAGGAGTAGGAGGATGGAGACTTGGACTGCTAAGGACTGCTTCATTCAGGCTTGTTTTCTCTGCTGAGCTGGCTGCTGTGAGCTTGGTTCCCCAACACTGTTGCACAGGTGCCCTTTCTCAGGCTGTCAAGATGTCACAAAAGCCCCTTCTGCTGAGTTTGTGTGAGTGCCTTCCATAGATGGGTGGCTGGAGACACAGTTCTTCCCCAGAGATCCTCTAGTTCACCCGTTTAAATAATACCTATATCCTAAAGAAGCTGTGACTGTAAATGGTTAAAAATATTTAGAATAAGGTGCTTTGCAAGTAATTAAGCCCATATAATTCTCAGTTTTGGCTTGTTAGGAAGGCCGATGGAAAACCTTGGCAAATGATGGTAGATTACCACCAGATAGGCAAGTTCACCCAGATGATGGCTCTTATTGCAGCAAGCATACCTTAAGAGTATTGGTAAGTTACAAGAAGAGAAAAGTGATTTTCAGCTACAGGTCTGTTTCTTTGCCATCACACTAACTGAAGAACCAGTCTACAGATTTGCTTGTATGTTTAGAGACAAACATACCTTTACTCAGGTACTGCAGGGGTTTCACAACACACTTGCAGTAACACATAGTCACATTCGAAAAACTTTTAAAAAGCTGTTTCCAGAGAATAAAGAAAAGACATAGTCTTATGGATGACATTCTAGTGGCCAGAGACAGAGGAAGAGAGAGTACCCAAGGCTTAAACCTTGTGTGGGGGCAGACGCCTGCGGGTGCCAGGCAAGCGGGCAGAGCCCTGCAGGACAGGGCAGACAGTGTGACAGTCTGGGTGCTGCTGGGTGGAGGCAGCCGGGGGTTGTTTTTGTGAGGCTGAAGCTGCAGGCATTAGGTGAGTGATGTGCCTGGCAGAGGCAGTGTGAATCTCAGTGATGTGCCTAGTAGTTAGGTAGCTTGGACTACAAATGTTCATCATGTGAGTATTATGCTAAAAAATGTCTGTTCTACATAAAAAACCAAACCAAACCAAACCCAACATTTCCTCAGCTGCAGTGGTCTACCCTTGTTCTGGCTACTCTGTGAGGCATTTTCTCGTTAGTCTTGAGGGTGGGATTTACTAGCCAGAGGAAAAGGTTTTTGAGGTGCTGTTAGCAACTGCCGGAGGAATATTACCAGTTGTTACAAATGCTTCTCGGTCTCTCTGCAGGTTCTACTTTCCTTAAGGAAAGTCTGGTTGGTGGTAATAAATGTGACTGTCTCTGGATGTTTGCCTGTGGAGCTGAGAGGACCCCAAAAAATTAGTTAATTGTCCCTAATGCAGATGAATTAGCGCTTATGGTGTTGCAGGTAGGTTCAGTGGGAGTGCATTCTGCTGCATGTCTTCCTTGGAAACTTTTAAAGCTGTGGGCAAAAAAACCCTGAGGCTCATATGTGCTTTGGTGTTTCTTACTTAAAACTGAGGATTCAGAGTCTTTCACTTACGGTTTATTTTTTACAGTTTGTAGCTGAGAGTTGCTTACTCAGAGGTTATAGTTTCTTTTGTGAGGCTCAGTATTTGTCAGGGTTTATAGTTTACTCATTTATTAATCAGGCATCAGGGTTTAAAATCTGTCATCATCCATAAACTTTAAATCCCTAACAACCATTTTAAGTGTATAACTTAGACTCAGGATTGATGACTTACAAAAATAGAAATGTCTAAATCCTAAGATAATAAACTGTACGCCCTGAACTCTAAACACCAGGCTGTGAACCCTTCTGTGGGGTTTGTAGCCTTCTCCTGTGCCAAGCAGGGTTCAGCTCTGTGCTCTCATCTAGAGTCTGGATTTGGTGTGGTACAGCCACCTCACACGAAGTCAGACTGCTAAGGTGATGAGTGAGACAAGAGCCATGAAGATTTCTTGCAGGGCTTTATTCCAGAGGTAGGGCAGAAGTAGAGACAGGTGAAATCAGGGCTTTTCCTCTCAAATACCAGAGCTGAATCCTATCCCTGAAGGAAAAAGGGGGTGGGTGAGTGGCTTTGACAGCTACTTAAGTTTCTTGCCTCATCAAGGGCAGGAGCAGGAGCGGGAGGCAATCCTTCCCTAGTGGACTGATGAACAGTGGAATGGCTCTTCAGGTGTCACAGGGGAAGGGGGAGCATGCTGGCACCGAGCCATGTGACACGCTCACTCCTGGGTGTCATTTATGTGCATTAATTAATAAACGATTCTTTATTCTTTCAAGTCATGGCTGTACGATGGAGCTGCCACAAAGGTGACCCGGTAAACATATTGACAAACAAAGATATTTCCCCGAGATGTCCCTGATAAGCTCAGCCGAGAAACATCCTTGATGAGGAGTAGTCAGCAGGACAAAAAAACCCTTGATGGGTGCAGGACAAAGAACCTGTGATAACGAACTGACTGTCTAGGACAACAGGAGTCAGCAACAACTGATGTCCTACTCCCACTTATGTATCCACACCAAAAAGGTATAAAAAGTAACTAGCTACCTACCCAAAATGAGCTTCTATGCCTGAGCTTCCTTGCACGAGATCTACTGGACAGACTGGACCCTCGCTGGGGATGCACGGCTGGCTCCAGACTCCACGATGCGGACCATCTTTGAAATGAGACTTTCCGTTGTCGATTAGCCTCACTCCTGGGAGCTGTTTGGTGAGTGTCATACCAGTAACACCTCACGTAATATATTTACAGGTGTGCACAAAGGTAAAGGTCTATAAATATCTACTTGCTTCACTAGTTGGAATTCTGTAATATCTTGTAATACACATATATTTGCTTTACTCTTGTAATATAGATACTTGCTTTCCTAGTGGTAATTTTGTAGTGACTTGTAGTGTGTATATATACACACACACTATATGTATACTACTTTTATATATGTGTATATATATATATTTGGTTTTAATAATAGTAGTTTTGTAATAATTGGTAATAAAGAAATGATCAGAAACCCAGACCTCCATGTCCTTGTGTATTATGGAATCCTGAGAACCCCACAGTCTTGATCTTTACACACCTGTGGGTCAGGTAACCCTCATAGGTCGTGTCTGTGACCGCTGTACCATGTCCCTTTGTGTTCAGGAAAAAACGCCTCAACACAGTGCTCGAGGGAGGAGGTTACACATTGTGTCTGAGAGGCTAGGGACCAGTCCCAGGGGCTCTTGGACCACTTTAAGGTTCCTCAATGTTCCAGGACACCCCCAGCGCTGTTCACAGGGCTGCAGGGGATTTTTCTCGCAGTGCCATCAATTCAGTTGTTAAAAACGGCTTGCATCATCCTGGAGGCAGCCAGGGTTCCTCAGTGCTGTGTGAGGTCTGAGGCTGCTCCTGGATTTGCTATTAGCGTCCTGAGATGGTCCTGGTGTGTCTGGTGGCAAGGGGTGGGGCCTTTGCTGGCAGGGGTGGCCGATGGAGCTTCCATGACAATAGCTGACTTCCCATTAGCCCCACTGAGTCCCACTGCACGCATTCGGAGCCCTTTGGTGCATACCAAGCCCCTCCATTCACCCTTCTGCCCTCCCAGAGTCATCCATTTGCCCCATCACCGCATGGTGTTTCTCCCCCCCTGCTTTGTTGCATTGCTAGGCTATCCATTTGTTCTCTTGTCCACTTAATACTACTACTCCTTCCCATGTGCACAATCCAGGGCGCTCTCTTTGTTGTCCCAAAGATGGGTTCTTTACTACGCATGCTCAGTGGGTAGGGGTCTCCCTGTGGAGGTGGGTAGCTCTTCCAACAGAGGTGTGGTTTTCATATTATAATTAGCTGGTTCACTTAGGGGACACCAATTAGTGGATCTTACTGACTAGTAGAAGAGGAATAGAGGGGAGTTTTGACACTCAAGGATATATGTTTGTGGTTTTAGAAACCTCATTACCTTCTGCTCCTCATTGTAGATATTCTGGTGCCTGTTACCCTTAGTACATTCCTTCCCAAGGTAAACAATGTCACCATAACCTCAGACAATCAGTCATCACCTTTAGCTTTCAGCGAGCTGTTCTCAGGAGGTAGCACACACCTCTGCTGCCCTGTCAGGCCCAGCTTTTCCTGATGGAGATAATGGTGATGGGCCCCATGTTCCTGATGAGCTGCAGCTGTGAACCAAGGTGCTGGTGGGCCAGGCTGCAACAGGGGGGCAGATGAGCATGTGCTGTGTTGCCCCTGGGGGGCAGTTGCATGTGGGAGAGTCATTGAACATTACCAGTTGGCACCAGAACTATGGCTGCAACTGCAGAGTAGGTGAGCGTGGGTGGTTGTTTTGTGCTTGGCCTGTGGGTCCTGTAATAGAAAGAGTGGGGGGCCCAGCAGGCAAGGGGCAAAGGGAGAACTGGCCTGGGGCAGCGTGGGAGGCTGTGGTACCGGGGCTGCAGGTGGCAGGGCAGGTGCATAGTGGCAATGAGGGGCCACAGTCATGGTGAGGCCACACCAAAGCTGTGCAAAACTGCCGGAGTGCTGGGGCTGTGCCAGAGGCGGCCAGCAAGGAGCTTACTGAGGAGTGGGAGTGGTCCCGGCAGAGTCAGACACTGGGCCAGGTTGGGGCTGTATCAAAGCTGGGGGTCCCAGGGGAGGGGGAGAAGGGGGTTGGAGCAGCTGGGGGCCGTTCTGGAAGCACAGCACAGTGCCGGAGAGCGGTGGGTGTGTACGTGGTGGTAGTGAAGCTTGGGCACTGTTGGACTATGGGCCAGTAGCAGCGCTGCCAGGGAGTCCCGGGCCAGTGTTGGGGATCACAGAGCGGCACTCTGCATTCTGCGATGGCTTCCAAGTCTGGGAGGGAGAAACAACCCTACCTCTGTAGGGTTACACCTCACAGAGCAGTACGCACTACAGCATGCCACGAGTTGTAGTCCTCTGGTGCTGGGACTCCAGCCTCCCCTGTTGTGCTGTACTGGCTAGAGCTTCCGGTCTGCCATGTTGTTCTACACAGCGTGCTGGGAGACGAAGTCTTCTGGCACTAGAATTCCAGTCAGCCACTTTGTTCTGCGCAGCATGCCGGTAGATTGCCCCAGAGCCTTCTGCTGCCTGCCTAGTCCTCTTATGACCCCTCCTGCATTTCTTATTCTGTCTCAGAGATTTCTATTTACTCACTTACTCCCTTTGGACCACACTAGTCCCCTTGGGACCCCTTCTGAGGCCACCTTTGTGCCCCAGAGCACTGTTATTGCCCTCTATACCATCTAGAATGTCTCTATCGAGTCCCTTCTCCCCCAATATCTGTACTCATCTCACACCTCCTCCCAATGTTCTCTCTGTCTCTGATCCCTCTTTTACCTCTGTAGCCCCCATTAGTCTTTGCAGCTCCCTCAGGACCCCTTTGATGAGCTTGGTGAGCTCTGCATGCACCTCAGTAAGTATCCACAGGGTCTTGAATGCCTTGCCTCATCAGTGTAGTGCTGGTCAAGTGCTTCAATTGAAGTTTAAAAAGTGGCTCTGTCTTGTGTGTTTTGCACTGTAGGTGCTTCTGGATGGTTATCTTTGCAGCGGTGATCTAGGCTGTGTCAGCAGCTCTTCTCTTGAGAGTTCTGTTTCTGTGGGGCCCTCTTCTGGGGGTTTCTTCCCTGCATCCTTACAGTCTCAGGTCTTAGAGCCCAGCTTCTCGCACATCCATCATCCCAGTTCTGATGGCAGCTTTCTGCCACAGGCTGTGGCATTCAACTCTTCTCCGGAGCTGCTGTAGAGCATCAGTACCATGCTGTCGTAGCACTGTAGGGCTTCTTGGCCGGTGATGTTTTCCTGTCAGGAGTTATTATTCTCGTGCGTGGTTTTCTTGTGTCTTTTGGTCACATTATTGGTAGTGTCTGTGTGTGCATTTGGGTTGGAGCTGTCCTGCCTGGAGGTGTAGCATGTAGCAATGACAGAGCGAGGGGCAGTGTAGCAGTACTGTGTTGCAGTAATGTGTTGATCTGCCCAGTTTCTTTTGCATTGGATCACATGGTCTGTCTCTGGGTGAGTAGCCAGCAGCGGCCAGATGACTTGTTTTACATGGGTTTTTTTGTCAGATGCAGAGTGACCAGCTACATATCAAAGGGCAATGGAGGAGGCCAGCAGAGTGCTGTAAGAAGGTGGGCTAGCATGTGGTATGGGAGGGCAAATGCTATTGTTGGTGGCTATGACTAGCATCCTTTTTTTTGCTTTTGTCTTGAACGTGTCTGAAGGAAGAACAACAACAGGAAGCAAATAGCAAGTTGCCAAAAATTTGNCTTGGCCGGTGATGTTTTCCTGTCAGGAGTTATTATTCTCGTGCGTGGTTTTCTTGTGTCTTTTGGTCACATTATTGGTAGTGTCTGTGTGTGCATTTGGGTTGGAGCTGTCCTGCCTGGAGGTGTAGCATGTAGCAATGACAGAGCGAGGGGCAGTGTAGCAGTACTGTGTTGCAGTAATGTGTTGATCTGCCCAGTTTCTTTTGCATTGGATCACATGGTCTGTCTCTGGGTGAGTAGCCAGCAGCGGCCAGATGACTTGTTTTACATGGGTTTTTTTGTCAGATGCAGAGTGACCAGCTACATATCAAAGGGCAATGGAGGAGGCCAGCAGAGTGCTGTAAGAAGGTGGGCTAGCATGTGGTATGGGAGGGCAAATGCTATTGTTGGTGGCTATGACTAGCATCCTTTTTTTTGCTTTTGTCTTGAACGTGTCTGAAGGAAGAACAACAACAGGAAGCAAATAGCAAGTTGCCAAAAATTTGCGTGTGCCAAACACGTTAAAGTTTTATTGCCAAATGTTGTTTGGCAGTATGTACCAAAAATAGCCATTTGGAAAACATAAATTTACAGGAAATTCAGAGTTGTGTGTAGCAAAACGTGTGTCTCTGTGTGTCCTGCTGAGTAAATAGCATCATTCAATAGCATGTCCCGTGGCAGGGCTGTTGTTCCCTACCTTCAATATTGCCATAGTAGTATTGCAATATTTAGACCTAATGGGTGGGTTTATGAATGGAAGGAGAATGCCTGCTTTCTGTAAGGGCTATGAATGCTGACCCTTTTCTGTCTGCTGTTTTCCTGTGTATGAGATGAAGCTGTCTTATTTTGTTCCGTTGTTCCTGGTCTAAATGTTTCTGAAGCTGTTGCTGCTGTGGGCTTGCAATTTGTGTTACTGCATTTTTGTAGAGTTCTAGTTATGGATCACTTCTACTGCGGTGAAGTGTCAAGATATGGTTTTCAGTTTAAAGCTTCAGAAACTATGGTCTGAGAGCGTTAGCTAATTTTGCTGTGGGAAGGTGGAATAGAGCATGTGCCTGTTAAATCCAAGGACGGTCAAAAGCTGGCAGG
>VYZW01008953.1:0-13279 GCA_013401315.1 Balaeniceps rex
CTTTTTGGCTGGCACAGAAGATACAGCCTTCCGCCGGGAAAGACATTATACAATGATCTTGGAGTGCTTCCTGAGAAGTACTGAATATACTCCTAAATTTATGTAACACTTAATGTATAAATATTCTGAATAACTTGCAGGAACATGTAGAATTAGAATACCAGAAAACATATAACTGCAGACAACCCAGTGTCTGTACCTTGTTAAAGTATCTGATAATATGGGTTCTTCTGTTCATGTGAATGCATTTGTTGACATTCTGTGATGCTACCTAGGTGAGTGTAATGAATGAAAGCTAGTCTTTATAATTCAGTTCAATTTATGTAAATTAGACTATACTTCAGCTACTGTAACATTACAATGCTTCCCATTTGATCATATAAACAATGAAAAAAAAAAAGAATTTTTTTATGTCATTCAGAAAGAAAGATATTCAGAGGGCCAGACAAAACTATCACAAAGGCAACATAGTCCCTAAAACTTCACCCCAACATCTTTACAGAATGCCCATGTATTGGACTAGAATATGTTTTAGAAATATGCCCTGTGTTTACTTACAAACTTTATATACCTTTGTTAAAATTTTTAAAAAAGTCAAAAATTGACTGATTTTAGTCCAAATTTCTCTAGCTTTATTTTCCCCTATTTTTTCTCTTACTAAAAATACGTTTATTATGATCGACATCAGCTGTTCTATTTCTAAATAAATTTTAATCTGTTCTTAATTCATTTTAATAAGAAAGGTAGAAAATAATGATAGGCTACTTATTCTGAAGTGCTACTATATCATTGCTTTCTACTCTGATTATAATGGGCTTAAAATATCACTATAGTTATTTATTTTACAAATCAGCAATCAATAATGATTTAGATTCCAACTTGCAAGCAAGTTAGAGGTGAAAAATCAAATACTTTATACTTTGTGACAGGTTTTTTCATAAATTTATCCTTTTAATAGAATATTTCACCATCTGAAATTATAATATGTATGTGTAATGATACAGAACATGAATAGCTCTTGAGAGGGAGATTAATGCAGCATTATGGTTCTACATCTGACTGACCTGTGGTGTGTGCATTATCAAGAAACAGATATGAGGTGTGTACTCTGTAAACTTTTCTGAAATTAAGAAACCATGACTTCCTATGTTTCCAGCTGCAATCAGACATAACATTTAGATTGCAATAGACATCATAATAATATTTAAACTGCAGAGAAGATTGAAAGTAAACTGCATGAAGCAGTGAACCCATGGACCTGTGGTTCATTAGAGCTATGTAAATCATATGATGTATTTAATTTCTGTTAAAAGGTGCAGAGTCCCATGTAAAAAAAAAAAAACAAAACACATTATTCCATTGAAGAAGGTAGAAAGTGGAGCAGGCATATAACAATTCAGGCAATTTCATGCTTTTGTAGACTAATGTCCAGTAATATACCTAAAAATTAGTATGTTAGCTATGTCTGGGAAGAGAAAAAAAACCAAAAATATGAGTTTATTGGTGTATACTTCTATTTCATGAAAAGTGACCCTGAAAGATTTCCTGATTAATTCCTTTAACATTTTTTTTCTGTTCCAAAAAATTTAGTTGGGTCATTTTGTTTGTCTATTGCCATTGATGTGACTTCTTCAAATGACAGTGCTAAAGTATTTTTACAGTCCTTTTAAGAAGCCAACAAGTACCCTACATGTGGAAAATTTTTATGTTATTGTGGGTTCTGTTACTTGTTTTGGATGTATGTTGAAAGAATGAAGCATGAAACAAAGAGCTCTATCAAGACAAGAGTGTTTCTTTCACTTCTGTATTCTGGTGAATGGGTGTCCATTCAACACTATCTGCTGAGTACCCAACAGCTACAGACTCAGTTGTAAATGTGGACTAAGTAAAATATTGTGATAGTTATTTACCTTCAAATTTTTGTTAACACTTTAGTATAAAATGTTACTGTTCCTAGCCTCTTTTTGTATAATTTATTTAATCACACTGTCGTGGTTTAGCCCCAGTCGGCAACTAAGCACCACGCAGACGCTCGCTCACCCTCCCCCCTCCACGGTGGGATGGGGGAGAGAATTGGAAGGGCAAGAGTAAGAAAACCCACGGGTTGAGATAAGAACAGTTTAATAATTGAAATAAAATAATAATAATAATAGTAATAATAATAATAATGATAATAATAATAATAATAATAATAGTAGTAACGAAAAGGAGAACGAGAGAGACAAACAAAACCCAGGGAAAAGAAAACAAGTGATGCAACCACTCACCACCCGCCGACCGACACCCAGCCAGTCCCCGAGCAGCGATCGCTGCCCCCCGGCTAACTCCCCTCAGTTTACATACTGAGCATGATGTCATATGGTATGGAATAGCCCTTTGGTCAGTTTGGATCAACTATCTTGGGCTGTGCCCCCTCCCAACTTCTTGTGCACCTGGCAGAGCATGGGAAGCTGAAAAAGAAAGTCCTTGACTAGTCTAAGCACTACTTAGCAACAACTAAAACATCAGTGTGTTATCAGCATTCTTCTCCTACTAAATCCAAAACACAGCACTATGCCAGCTACTAGGAAGAAAAGTAACTTTAACCCAGCTGAAACCAGGACACACACAAATCTATGTACGTCATGATGTCAAAAATATGGGTTTGATAGTGAATAATGCACATCAGAGATTATGGATGTTTTAGACATTAGGCTATTTTTTAAATATATATTAGATATATTCTTTCTGTCTGTGGTGTTACTTAAGATATAATTATGGATATTGGATGTTCTGCATTTCCCTTATTTTAATGTGTTTCTTTTCTGTTATTTGAAATTTATCTCTAATTTCCCAGGTTTACAATACCAGGTGAAGTATCAGTGCTAGTATTTTATGTCAAGTTGCTGCTGTTTATACTATATTGATTGAGTCTGAACATCTTCATTTTTTAAGAGAAACCATCCCACACACAGTTAAGAAAGTTCAAGAAAATCTTACCTTATGCTAATTTCAGTTGTGTGAAATACTAATCTTAAATGGCTACATTAGTAATGCAAATGTTTTACACTACTCTTAACAGAATGTTCTGGCACATTAAATTCAGTTCAAAGTTGCTTTATTTTGTCAGATGCAGAATGTATCTTGAAATTTGTCTAGCTTTTTAACACATTCACATGCACTTATCCTCACATTACTGTTCTTTCCTTCAACATTTCTGTCATATGCATGCAGGTCATCTCCTACAATATAACTTGCATGCTCCTTTTTAATCAGTCACCTGTAAGGGAAGACTGGTGATCAGAATCTTCAGAGGACAAGCTCTCGAAGAGGAACTCGATATCAATTCAAAATTGAGGTTTTTCATTTTCCTCTCTGGTTTAGTATGTTGATGTGAACTTCCTGTAGAAGTTTGTCCTTTTTGTTGGAAATATCTGAAATAAATCCGGGTCTGTCATTTTAAGGCATACAGCTCCTTGGTATCTGCACAGAAGATTGGAAGTGCATATCATTTTTATTTGAGAATTATTGGATAAAATGCATGAAAATGTTGGGATCAGGGACCAAAATCTAGGTCTTTCCCTCAAGGCAAGCATCTTCAGCAGTGAGTTACAAACTAAAATTCTTTTTCTCAAACCACATAAATCTTACTTTTCTATCTGCACTATGATCAAGTTTCCCCAGATAGGGAGGAGAAGGGATCTCATCCCTGACTGTTCCAAAACCCAATCGAGTCTGGTCATATTTCCTAGACAAGCACTGCAATCACAAAAAAGGTTGTTTGTTCCTCTTCCTCACTTTTAGAAGCTGATGTGATGTTCCAGATCCCATGTGAATACAGGGATTACTTGTGAAAGCCTGATTTAAGTTTCTGTTCAAGCTTATCTATTTGCCTGATTGTGCTTGTAGGCAACAGTGTGCCATGATACAATGTAGAAGTACTAAATTTGCCTTAGAGAGCACAAAAGCTTTTATATAGCCAATGAAGAATGGTAAACTTACTCCAATTAGACACTGAATCACTCCTTAGAGACATATATCTAATGCCATTGCCTATACAGGGAACTAGAGGCTCCTAGTTTAACAGATCTGAAACACCATGATGAAGGCACGTATGAAGCCTATGGTTTAAGTACCACAATCCCTAGGTTAGACAGCTCAATAGATCTCTTGAGATGGCTAGTTTGCAGATAGCAATGTGGCCCATTATTTTCAAGTGAGTTTTCCATTCTGCATTTAAGAAGTTTTTTTTTTGTACTTCTGCATTTATGAACTTTATTTTTAAATATCTTTTGAGACAATTCACTCAGTGTTGAGTACTTGCTATAGTTCTAAGACATATGATTGCTATTTCTTTATAACAAGGAAAGGAATTGAATTAAATCTCTGCTTTAAGCTCAAAAATCAACTAAATTTTGTCTTGGAGGCTTCAAATGATGTATTTCAACAATTATTGTCCAGTCTTACAGCAATATCTATGCTACCCCCTCAGGGAGACTGAAAGGCTCCTGTAAATACCCAGCTTGGGATGCACTTCTGGAGCAGGTCAGTCCTCAGGCTGTTTCCAAAATAAACAAATGGATCCAAAAAGATAATAATATAAAGCATGAAGCTTAATCTGCATGACTTCCTAGACCTTTTAATTTACTTCTATATTGAAAGTAATTTTGTTTTAGAAACTGAAAGAAGGAAAATTAAAAATGTGGATATTTTATTTATTTTCTTGGAAAGCAGAGATACAGTAGGGATATTCCTCCAGATTTCACATACAGGTCCTTCTGAAATAGACTTTAATTACTCATGTAGACCATATAAGGTGTATCATACTGATAAATAGAATGAAAATGCCTTATTTTCACACATAATCTCTCTAACAGTCCTTTTCAAATAACCTACAGTATGAGAAAGCCCTCATAAAAGTTGGAGCAGTTGGGCAAATGGCAACAGGCATTTTGTTGGGAGAAAGACAGCCGCTATGAAAGGTTAGAGGCTGAAGGCTATTAATGTAGAAAGAACTATACAGTAAACTTCTTTTCTTATTGTCATTGTATCTCTGTGACCTGTTTCCTTGTTGTAATCACAGGGTACAGTTGTTGAAAATATGCCACTTTCATTCTTGTCTTCTTGTCTTGCCTTATATCCAGTATTTTCTTCCCACACTTTTTGGCCAGATTATAGACATGCAATGAGAACTTTCATTTTCTTCACCACAAAAGGTAGAGCAGTTGAATTGAGGAAACTTATCAGAACTAGTAAAGCTGATGTAAACTAGAATGTCAGCAAGCTTCTATAAATATGCGATTAATGTTAGGACTTTACTGGCACAGAACAGTTCCAAATAATTATTTGGTGACATACATTAAGTTTCATGAAATTATAGAATGCATTCCAGCTCATTTTGACTATTCTGGGATTAAGAATCAAAGACTACAAAGGAACTAGCAGTTCAGTCTTTGTTAGCAGCATTGATATTGCTGGCATGGTGATTTGCAAAAAAAGTTCATTTTATGACTGTTCTACTTTATCAGAACCCTCTATGAAATTCAGAGATCTATGCTTATTTTAGCTATGTGATGAGTTTTGTTTTACAGTGACAGCTTTGTGACTTAGTAGAAACAGTCTGTATTTGAATAAAACAATGCTTTCCTGTCTTCTAAAAATATGAATTCTCACCTCTGTTAATATTTTATCTCTATATACCAATATATTTGCATTCTATGATTCTATGATTCTATGATTTTATATTTTAAAACCTGAGGCAGTTTTTTGGAGTCCATGTGTTAGAAATAAAACATTAGTGCTCTGGATTAGATGTTAGGTCTTGGGCCTGCAAAAATGCATATAGTTAATAAGACATATTAAAAATAATACTAACAACTTTTGGTTCCATGGAGGTATTTGTATGTAAATGCTTGTAAGTTAAGGATAAAAATCCATTAAACCTTAGTTTTGTTCTGACATTCCCGTTCTCAAACAGGTTTGCTAATTCTCATTAATTTTTTACCACATACATTTTTCTCCTGTCTTTCTTTACCTAAATGTTAATCAAAATAATACAGAGTACAAGTCCATAATTTCCCACAACCATGCAATAGTGATATTAACATAAAGACTGAGATGCAGATATGTCTGCATTAATATAAGTCTGAAATGTGCATAGTGAGGTTAAAACTGATTTTGTAGTCACCTCTCTGCAATAGAGAGAATTCAGGCTTAATTGTTCACTGTTTTATTTAAGGTAACCAAGCAATATTTTGATTTAGTCAAAATTTAGGTGCTTACATTTAATACAATTGTCTCAGCCACTTCACGTTACTCATAGTTCAGCAGCAAAAGCTGTGCAGTCAGCGTTTTAGTTAATATATACTATTGTTTAACATTTGGATATTGAAAACTTGTGAGAAATTAAAGCAAAGGTCTTCACCAACAATAGTTCCTATCTATGCAGGTAAGAATGAGATTGCCTCTTTCTGCTCAACAGGTATTTTAAGCACAGCTTCATTTGTCATACGTATTTCAAAATAAATTATCTACTCTAAGGAAATATTTAGTTAGCAATACTATACGTATAGAATATCACTATTCCATAGTTATAAACACTATGTTCAGATTTAGAAAGTGAAGGATAGATAGAATGACACAGACAAGGAACAACCAACAGTTCTCTCATCCTTGTCTTGAAAATAAAATTTTGTTATGCAAAATGAATTCACTGTTTTATCAGATTGCTTATTTCTATGGAGAGACTTTTCATTTCTTTTTGAGCTTTTAGGCTCATGGGCCTTTGCTAAACTCTTAAAATTTTCTTCAAAAAATTATTTTAAATGGCATTAATAGAGAAGTCAGGGTAATTTTATAATCTCACGTGGCATTTTGGTGTACTTTGGGGATATTAATGTTAGTTTGTCATGTTCATGATTCATTTCTTCAATGTAGACTCTGTCAAGGATCTTTGTAGGAGTGTGAAACATTGCTTGCTTGTTTCATTCTTATTTCTTTTGCCTCTTCCCTTTATAGCTCTCACTATAATCTGTGAATGCCCTTTAGTTATTTGATTCTATGTCTGGCACAGTGAAACCAGGCTGTAAAAGAAAAATACTGTAGGAAACAATGTGTACTCCTGGAAGACTGATGAAATGTGGTTACATTTCTTTTTTAAATTTGTATTTCACAGCTGATTTACACTAAAGCTTTAGAGTATATTCCAGATCTTGGTATATTAATTCATTTTACCTTTTTCTCTATCATCCTTTACATTTTAAAATATAATTACTATAATACCATTTAGTATTTAAAGAATTAGTCTCACGGTTAAATTGGAACCCAGAGTGCTTCTTATTCTGCAAAGCATTATGCCTGGACTTGAATATGATAGGTCTGAATCTGTTTTTTATTTTAGACCAGCTCCATTATATTCAGATTACTTCATATTTCTGCTGTGACACTAAATTCTTCCCTGTAATGGTGCTCATTACTTGAAAAAATGTATACGAATATCTTTTTCAGTAACACTGGTTTTAATTTCAATAATGCATTTGTCCCTATATATGAATGCCAAAGTCTTTATTTCAGTTTGGTTTATTGTCTCTGTAAAGGAAATAAAAGCATTTGGGAAATCATTACAAGTAGCCAGACATTTGTCATAGCTGGGTGAGCAACAGTAGGATTTCTATCACTTGTCCTCTTCCCAGAAGATTTAGAAGAGTTTTGGGGGAATGAGGATACTTTTAGCCAACTATAGGTCATATCTGGTAAAGAGCTAGTTCTGAGGCAAAAGAGTTAGGAAACATGAAATTGAGGTTATATATTGGTATTGATAACAATAATAACTCAATTCACAGAAGTTACTTCTTTTTGCTGAGGATATATAAATGGAAAGAAAAATAATATTATTTTAGAGACTTAAGTCTATTTCTACATTTAGTAGGTGCTGGAACATCACTGCTGTCTTTCTATTTCTATTTGGTCAGAGGTTTTTATAAGTTTTCCTCTGAAAAGTTTGAAAAAAAGATGCTCCAAATGAGCCCAAATCTGATTGTCACAACTGTTCCTATTGGGAAATATACACTGGAAACAATGTCATGCAGACATTACTACAATTAAACATCATTTTTCCCAAGAGCAGCTCTGAAGGTGAGATGCACAAGTCAAAATGGATGGAAATCCAGGGACTGATTAAGTTCTGTGAGTCTTATTGCTAGATACACTGGAGTATGAAAAACACTGTCAAAGTTCTCTAGAAACTTGGGATTTTTCCTGTTGCTCTCTTAAGAGGACAATTAGGAAATTAATTCCTATCATCAAGGATCATGAAAATTGGGTGAATCCTCTTATCAATTAAGCCACAAAATTAACAGCTGTCTTGACCAAGGTAACTTTCTTGTCATATTTTACTTAGGAAAGCATAGTTGTTATTTTTCAAAATATTGTTGTATTGGGTTTGAGTGGCAAGGCTTTGGGAGCGGCTTGGCACAAGGGTGGCTTCTGTGAGAGGAAGCCAGAAGCTTCTACCATGTCTGATAGAACCAGTGTCAGCTGGCTCCAAGACAGACCCGCAGCTGGCCAAGGCCAAGCCAATCAGCAATGGTGGAAGCACCTCTGGGATAACGTATTTAAGAAGGGGAAAAAATGGCTGTGTGACAACAGCCAAAGGAGAGGAGAGAGAATATGTGAGAGGAACAATGCTGCAGACACCAAGGCCAGAGAAGAAGAAGGGGGGAGGAAGTGCTTCAGGTGCCAGAGCAGAGATTTCCCTGCAGCCTGTGATGAAGACTATGGTGAGGCAGGCTGTCCCCCTGCAGCCCATGGAGGTTAATTGTGGAGCAGATATCTGCCCTGCAGCCCATGGAGGACCCCACACTGGAACAGGTAGATGTGCCTGAAGGAGGCTGTGACCCTGTGGAGAGCCCACACTGGAGCAGGCTTCTGGCAGGACCTGTGGAGAGAGAGGAGACCACACTGGAGCAGGTTTGCTGGCAGGACTTGTGACTCTGTGGGGGACCCATGCTGGAGCACTGCTCCTGAAGGACTGCACTCCATGGAAAGGACCCATACTGGAGCAGTTTGGGAAGAACTGTAGCACATGGGAAGGACCCACATTGGAAAAGTTCATGGTGGACTATCTCCTGTGGGAGGGACCCCATGCTGGAGCAGGGGAAGAATGTGAGGAGGAAGGAGTACAAGAGACAACATGTGGTGACCTGACTGCAACCTCCATTCCCCATCCCCCTGTGCCACTTTTGGGGGAGGAGGTAGAGAAAATCAGGACTAAATTTAAGCATGGGAAGAAGGGAGGGGTGGGGGGAAGGTGTTTTTAAGATTTGGCTTTATTGCTTATTATCCTGCTCTGTTTTGATTGGTAATAAATTAAATCAGCTTCCCCAAGTTGAGTCTGTTTTGCCCATTTTGCTGTGTGATCTCCCTGTCCTTATCTCAACTGACAAGGCTTTCATTATATTTTCTCTCCCTTGTCCAGCTGAGGAGGGGGAGTGATAGAGCAGCTTTGCTGGGCACCTGGCACCCAGCCAAGCTCAACCCACCACAATTGTATAAGGCAGAAGCATGATGTTTGCAAAATATATTCAGTTGCCTTAAGGTAAAAATCATTATAGGATATGAGTTAGGTGGATGGGTCCCATATCTCTGAAAGACAAGCAGAGCAGCATGGATCCAGAAATTTGATATTTTTAACATAGAGATAGAGTATTTGTTCTAAGTTCTGTTTAGAATGGTTTCAAATTAACTTTTGGTGGGACAGCTCTATCATCAGAAATCTTCAATCGTGTTCTAAAGCAACGAGAATTAGATCAGTGTCTGCCTTCTACCTTTCAGTTCCCATTGATAGCTTTTGAACCCATTGAACAGTTACAAGCAAATTTCTCAAAGATATAAAAATCTTAGAATTAACTTCATCTAAGTTAGAAAGTTGGAAGACAAATAGAAGAGAGATACCCATATGTGACCTCAAGAACTACGCCTAGCCTTTTACTTGGTGTATCTTGATCAGGAAAGAAAATGTGGGTACTGTGATAAAAGCGAGTGGAAAAGGTGGTGGAAGAAATATGGGGAACTTGAGTAGGAGGGACAAGGTCTCTGCAAAATGAGGAGAGAACTATAGGTACGTTTGTCACCTCTAGGAAATTACGTTTCATTACTTCATTTGTCCTTGGAACACCTTGTTTATTGTTAGGAAAAAACCATAGTGGAGCTGCTCTGAAATGTGAAGTCTGTCACAATGGAGCTTTAATAAGACAGGTAAGTTCCATTTCATGTGAATGATTTTATGATCCTGGGTCTCCAACCAAGATTTTCAGCAGTGATTAATGATGTTATGATTTTTATTATTTTAATAGCCAATACTAGATGCTGTAAAAGTACTTAAATTTCAGAAAGTACTAAACACAACCTTTGAAATGTATGATTCTTCTTTTTTTGGGGTGAAGCAGGGTAGAGTTAGGTCAGAGGAAACAGAATAGAGGAAACAGAGATTACAGGTAGGATGCTTCTTCCCTTCAGTCATTGTCCTGAGATAGCTTATAGGATTGGTTAATGTCAAATGAACCATATTCTGCTCTTATGTTCATTCTACTATTGTCTTGTTTAGCAATTAGGATTCTTTAATTGGCAAATTATTCCCAGGAAAGATTGTTGTATATTATACTACCTACAGCTACACTTCACAGTTATCTTCAAAATGTTTTCTTTCTGATTTTTTTTTTAATAAAAAGAATAAATAATAAAGTAGTTCTCAGATTGTGTCAGTTTAATTACTTAATAGCGTAAGCTAAAAAGATATAATCTTGAAGTGCTGTTTGCAATATAAATGGGAAGAGAAAATAAATTATCTGAGATTTCAGTAAGTAAAAAAAGAACAAAGGACTGAAAACATTGCTGGGGTCATCATATCTAGTCACTTTATTATCAATCAGTCCATAAAGCTGTGTAATACCTTTCATAAATCTCATCAAGAAAGAAACAAAAACCATATCAAAAGTAATACATTATTAAATGAAGTGCAGTACAAACAGTAGAAGTTTGTTCTTACAAGTACTGGAGTAACCTACTGTTTTCCAGTGCAGTGCTTTTGTGGCTGTAATAATAAATAATGTGGTAGGTTGCTAAAATATACTACTGTGGTCCAGTCTCACCTGCTTAGTTTCTTTGAGTGTGATGAAAAGGTCTCACAAAATTTCAATATTTCTGTAGCCTGTGTTTTCTGTATAATTCCATATTGTATTTCTGTGTGTATGTGGTGGTTTTGGCTGGGATAGAGTTAATTTTCTTCATAGCAGCTAGTATGGGGCTAAGTTTTGGATTTGTGCTGGAAACAGTGTTGATAACACAGGGATATTTTAGTTACTGCTGAGCAGTGGTTACAGAGAGTCAAGGCCTTTTCTGCTTCTCACCCACCCCCCTGGTGAGTAGGCTCGGAGTGCACGAGAAGTTGGGAGGGGACACAGCTGGGACAGCTGACCCCAACTGACCAAAGGGATATTCCATACCATATGACATCATGCTCAGCATATAAAGCTGGGGGAAGAAGAAGGAAGGGGGAGACGTTTGGAGTTGTGGTGTTTGTCTGTCTTCCCAAGCAGCCGTTACGTGTGATGGAGCCCTGCTTTCCTGGAGACGGCTGAACACCTGCCTGCCGATGGGAAGCAGAGAATGAATTCCTTGTTTTCTTCTGCTCGCGTGTGCAGCTTTTGCTTTACCTATTCAACTGTCTTTACCTCAACCCACGAGTTTTCTCACTTTTCAAATCCTCTCCCCCATCCCATTGTGGGAGGAGTGATCGAGCTGCTGTGTGGTGCTTAGTTGCTGGCTGGGGTTCAACCATGACAGGTTAACCCTCAAAGGTTAATACAGAGGGAAGCAAAATACTGTATGAATAGGTATGAAGGGAAATGAACAAAAAAAAGTAAGAAGCTTAGATTGATTTTGCTTTTATTGGCTATATAGTCTTTGGTCATAATTACGATGAAGTCAAACTATACCATGTGTATCTTGGTGAAGAAGGCATACTCATGAATAAGATACTTAAGGAAGCTCTGAATATCTCAATTTTATTCCCACTTTGATGGTTGTGGTTGAGTTTTCAAGTAATTTCATTTCTATCTGTCATTGTTGTACACTTGCTGAATGTATGTAATGGGAATAAATGTACTTCCATCAGCAAGCTGGTTTTCTAAACAATTACTGGAGAAAAGGGTGCCTTTGGAGGATAGCTTTGAATGGAAGACTATGCCCTGAATACTCATCAGGTAAGTGTTTTGGCCAACCCAGGTGCAGCATGTGTGCAGCTGGGAATTATTGCCTGCATTCTTTTCTTTAGAAAAGGAACCTTAGAAAGGAAAGCATGTAGGATGTGCTGTGTGGAAAACTGTTCAACAAGAAGGCTTGTAACTGTGTTCTTACTCATTGGTCACCCGTTTTGCCTCTACAGGCACAGGAAACAGGTTCCTACCCATCCACTCAGGAAGGATAAAGTCCACAGGGAGACTGTCACTATACAATACTGTATTACCACTTTTTACAAAGTAGTATTGCAAGAGGAATTCCTTCTGGGAAGGGCAGGATTACTGCATGCATACCTGGGTTTTTCAGCCTGTCGTAGTATCAACCAGCAAAGCCTGGACTTTGGGATAGGTATGAACCTTAGACCTCCAGTACTTTGATCTGAAGTTTCTTGCAATATTAAGGCATGTAGATCACTGAAGGCAAAGTCTGGTACTGTAGGATGGACAGGGCCTCAGCCCTTAAAAAAGATAGGTATCTAAGGAGGCTGAGCAATGGCTACAGGCTAATTCACAACCTGAAATATTTGCATAAGCCCAGGAGCTGTGAACACTGAAAAAGAGTTTGAAGAACTACAGCTCCTGAAGATTATGTCCCTCATTTGGGGGTTTCCAATTGGAGGGTGTAAGTGGTGTGCTATTCATTTGGATTGGACACTGTCTGATCTTTTGGTGTATCATTTTCATGATGGTGAAATAAATCAAGATGTGAGCTGTCAAATAAAAAAATGAAAGGGCTTGTGTGATCTTTCAGATACTCTTTAGATTCCTATCCAAAGGTGGAGGAGCCAATAAAAAAGTTCTAAACTGTCTTCCAGGGGGAGTATCGTTCTCTCCACAAACAACCTCCTAACTTATGCATCTAATTTTGCCTTTCCCTCTGAAAAACAAGGCACCGAAACTAAAGCTGTGTGAAGCCTTTCTTGTCCTCTCTGCCACATGCTTGTTTGTATGTTCGTAGACTTTGTTATTTTAGCCTTTGGACAGAAAAATCTAACATAAAGAAT